>JAAGNO010009351.1:10309-21292 GCA_033439905.1 Ceryle rudis | reverse complement strand
CAGTTCCCTCAGCCTCTCCTCATCAGGCATGCTTTCCAGACCCCTCACCAGCTTTGTTGCCCTTCTCTGGACCCACTCCGGCACCTCAATGTCCTTCTTGTACTGTGGTGCCCAAAACTGGACACAGTACTCAAGTCATGCTGGTTTGGGTATTTTTTATTTATTTTCCAAGTTATGCTGGTTGTGGGGTTTTTTTTGGTTTGTGGGGTTCCCCCCTCCCCCTTTTTTTTTTGTGGGGGGTTTTTTTCCCCTTTTTTTGTTTGTTTTGATTTTTTGCATTAATATTTTATTCTACTACTATTAATATTAATATTTTCATCTACTCATCTCATTTACCTAAGCACATGTTTTTCAAATCCTGTATTTGAGGCACAGCTGCTATTTCAACCTGGGTTGAAAATACCACTTGGGTTTCAAATGCCTCCGCTGTACATGGGAATGAAGGCCCAGGGTATTATAATGATCTCCATTGTTTGCTACTGACCACAGTTTTCTTTGCCAAAGTAGAACAGTGCGGGTGTTTTCATCAATACAGCGTTTTCTTGATCCCTGCTGTTTGATAGCTGTATAGTACTCTATCTGCTGAATCGTTTGTTTAGTATTTATCTTCCTCTCTATTACTGTGTATGGAAACTGCACAGATATTTTCATCTTTCACCCTCACTTTTCAAGTTGCAATCAAGAGGTATGTCAGCTTCAAGCCAAGTTTATTAACCCTGAAATGGCATCTGCACGTCAGGATTTTTCCTTTCTCTCAGAATCCGCTAAGTAGATCTGGGGCAGACATCACAGCTGCAAGCCGTGATGCTCTTCTGCTCTGACAGAACCTCACTCATTCGTGTGTTCAGATGTTAGAGCCTCAATGCAAATTATTCAGCTTGATAAATATATAAACCTTTGTGCAGAGTTTTGTAAGTCACTCTAGCTGTTGTTGGTCTATAAAATGGTGTAGTTGAGAACAGAACATAGCAGGTGTCCTGCTCCAGAAAGAACCCACCAGTCCTCATGAGGTCTGCAATAATCACCAGAAGCATCAGTCACTCCAATCCACCAGCAGGAAACCTGTGGAAGCATTTCTGACAAACCACCAAGAAGTCTCCCACCTCTACAGCTACTTTGTTACATGTTAATATACAATAAGTTTATTTTTGTGGGAATTGTGTATTATTGTTGCTGGGTTAGAAGTAAGGAAATAGAAGAGTGCCCTAGCAACATGGTGAGTCAAAAAGGTTTCACAAGAGTTGCTACAGAAGGGATAACAGTGCTTCCACAACATACCAGGAAAGTGTTGCTGTTGTGTCTTTAATTAGCGAGGTGTCAAAAAGAGACATGCCACTTAGCTTTGGACTACTGTAAGTGCCAGAATGGATACCTAATGTCAGGCGGGGCAAACCAGGACAGCCAGACCAAACTCCACTTTGCAGCATTCAGTCAAAGCATCCACCCTCAGGGAGACTATTTCCCTGAGTTTTCATCCAAATTCATCTCGCAAACTGTATCAGAAGACTAGATCTTATCACTTCTCTATACTAAAAATAACTTAGAATAACTCTCGAGCTGGAGAAGAGAGCCATTATTCCTGAATAATTCTTCTGCTTAGAAAGTACGGCAACTATTCTTGAAGAAAGCCACTTATCCTGGAAGAGAGTGATTATAGCTTATTCCATAATAATATCTTGTAGAACTTCATGTATAAATAAGGCCTTGATGAAAGATTATGTTCAAAAGAACAAGAGGGCTGTTTGAAGACTTCTGGCATTTTGTACTGCTGAAATTATTCAAATCTGAATTCCAACACCACAGATTTCACCAGGAGGCTGTACTGAATTAGTCACTATTACAATTGTATATATTTATTCTGATTTAAGATAGTGGTTCTACACTGACCATATGACTCTCCTCAAGCACCACATTTGATCTCATGCACAACAGATGGAGTCCACATGCATGTGGTAAGATCACCAGCAGTGCTGCAAGTTTCTAGCTGCCAGCTTTTAAGTTACAAGGAACTCCAACATCTGAGGCATAACCCAGAAGAATATCGAGGTAGTTTAGTACCAGGAAATAACTGGACTGGAGAAATCCCTGAAGTGCTCCTGCTGAAAAAAACCAAGGACTCACAACATAATGGAGAAAAGGGTCTCAACAAAGTAGGGTGCAGAATCCGCAAGAATGCTGAAAGTAATATATGCTTCACTGCTCAGACACTCAGTCCTCATCTGTGTTCTCACCACATCTAAATTAGCTTGTGTGTAATTGCAAGTTTACAAAGAGACAGTTACACCCTTCATGACAACATATAGGTAAAAGAGAGCTAAAGTCTACATGTCACACCACTGGCCTTTCAAGTGAGGGCAAAACCGATTCACCAGCTCTCTTATAATCATGACAAAAACCTCTGCAGTTCATAGAATCTCATGCTTGAATACTGTAACAAGTATTTGCTATCTCTAGGTCAGCAGCTTTCAACCTGGTTGGTGAACTCCAAGGGGTCCATGAAAGCCAAGGAAAGCAAGCATATCGCTAACAGCCCAAATCTGCTGTTCCCATTGAAACCTTTTAGTCATCCATAAATCCAGAGAGACTGAAAGACTGCACTAGGTGTACATGAACCAAAGGATCAAGACTAGGAAACGCTATGGAAACGGGAAATGAGTTAAGATGCACTTCAAACAGTATCAGAAGTTTATAATCAGCAAAACCAACATTGATTATACGAGACTGAGGTAAACGCTGTAGCAGTCCAAAAGGAGTATGAGGGTTTTTTGGATCCCTCAAGAACAATGTCCCAGACAGTGAAAAGACATCCCCACTGCATTAAGAACATTGTCAAAGTAATTATATTTCCACATAAAGCAAGCACTTACTCTGGTCGGCAAATCACCAGGTCACCTTTGTTGGTGCCATATGCCAGTCCCAGGCCTGGCTCAGGCAGCCAGCGAGCAGAGTTTATGCTGACGTGTCTTCTCTGGTCGGCAGGCATTGGGTACAGAACGTTGAAAACTCTCTGAAACAGTAACAGAAGATTACTTGACAGGACAATACAAGGCAGGAGAGCCAAGAAGGCTCAAACAAATGTTCAATCTCCCTGCAGCAGCGCAGCTGGCCAAGGAGACATGGCATTTTACAGGATGTTGCAAGAAACCACTAATTCAGCAGTGGGAGTAAGCAGCTGCTAGAACCACACGTACATGTGCCCCGTAATGTCCAACTGACTAGCGCAAACCTGTGGAACAGAGAAATTCTGCCCCCAGGAGAATGTGCATGTCACTCAGTGGGCTGCACAGTCCTCCTATTCAAACTAACTGAATACAGCAATAGGGACATGTGGTATAGCCATTAGAAGGCAGGACAATTGGGACTCTCCTGGCCCTCACCTCTCAACTCACTACAGCGGAACAGGAAACTGGCAAGAGCAAGCATCAAAAGTCTACTATTTCTGCTATCAATTATTATCTAGTATTTCTATTATCTATCAAATCAAACTTTATGCAAAAATAATATACAATTCTTTCCCTTTTTAAACACTTAAAATATGTTTACAAATGTTTGTTTGACCAACCCCCACACCAACAGTGTGCAAAGGAAAATAAAAATCCAGAGATCATGAGAATAACACAAGAACACAGGTAGCAAACCCCTCAGTTCAGATCCCTTTCCAACACCATCCGTTTTAGCTGCAATAAGGTAAGAAGCTGAAGAGCTGCTAAGACTGCAGGTAGGTAGCACTGCTGCAAGCCAGTGCTTCCCAAATGATGCATTAATGCAGGTGAATGAAAACCCTGTGCCCCAAAAGGACCAATAGCAAGCTCTGCTTTCTGGTCTGCACTACCTTGGTTTCTGAAGCATATGAGCTTGTGAAGCAAGAATGATGAAGGGGAAAAAGATTATACCTAAGCAGATACTCTCCCTCCTACTCAAAGAAGCTAATGTCTTTTGTACCGCACAACACTTTCCTGTACCCTGCCACCCAGCAACCAGAACTGGGTATGTAGACAATACTCCATTTAGCCAGAAAATATGACATATGTAGATTGCAAAAACAAAGGCACAGGAAGTGGAAAGAGAGGTCATGAGTCAGTCTGGCTAGCAGGAATAGACAGGGACGAGCTGCATTGGTGTACTGGGCTCTCAGAGCATGATCCATCACAGCTTCAGAAGGGTAAGATTGAAGACTTCATTTACAAGTCCAAATGATTACAGAATTTCTGCAGAAGTCTACTTAGGATTTCTACCTGTAATCACTGCAGATAACACAGACTTTGAAACTAGATTTTCAATGGGCTAACTCCCTCTGAAAGATACGTTGTCTTTTTTTTTGTCTGGTGGATATGGATCCATCACAAAACCTTTCTTCCAGACTCCCCAGAAAAGCGGATGGTGCTGGACCAGGAAGGAAGGAAGGGAATAAGGATGTGTTGGAGCAACAGAATACAGGTAGACAGGAATGCAGATGAACCACTACTGCACTGCTGAAGCAGCCTGAAGTAATACTTAGAACTCAGTAGGGTGGGACTCATCAGCTAGCATAACAAACCAGGGCTGTTTTTCTCTGTAGCTTTTCTACTCACCCCACATCTTCTCTGTTTGAAAATTTAAATTGAGAAGTCTGAGGCAGAGACCGTTTAACTGCATGTCCTCCAATAGCTAGTAACCAGAACTTTTGTCTTGACCTTTTTCAATAGAAAAAGGAAGATGAGGGAAAAATGTGGTCCCGCTGAGGAATGAGGTGGGCACCCTCATGGCAGAAGACACAGAAAAGACAGAGTTATTGAAATGCCTTCTTTGCTTCAGGCTTCACTGCTAAAACCAGCTCTCATGACCCTGGAGATAAGGAAAAAGGTCTAGAGAGAGGAAGACTTTCCCTTGGTAGAGGAGGAATAGGTTAGAGACTACTTAGCCGAACTGAACATCCATAAACCCATGGGCTCCGATGGGATGCACCCACAAGTGGTGAGAGAGCTGGCAGATGTTACTGCTGTACCACTCTCCATCATCTTTGAAAGGTCATGGAGAACAGGACAGATGCCTGAAGACTGGAGAAAGGCCAGTGTCACTCCAGTCTTTAAAAAGGGCAAGAAGGATGGCTCAGGAAATTACAGACTGGTCAGTCTCACCTCTGTCCCTGGAAAGATGATGGAACAAATTGCTCTGGATGCTATCTCAAAACATATGGAAGAAAAGAAAGTTATTGGGAGAGGTTAACATGGATTCACCAAGGGGAAATCATGCTTGACCAATCCGATAGCCTTTTATGTTGTCATAACTGGCTGTTTAGATGAGGGGAGAGCAGTTGACATCGTCTACCTTGACTCCAGCAAGGCTTTTGACACGGTCTCCCATAACATCCTCATTAGGAAACTCATGAAGTGTGAGTTAGATGAGTGGACAGTGAGGTGAATTAAGAGCCAGCTGAGTGACAGAGCTCAGAGGGTTGTGATCAGTGGTGCAGGGTTAAGCTGGATACCTGTAGCCAGTGGTGTTCCACAGGGGTCAGTACTGAGTCTGGTCATCTTTAACATATTCATCATCACATTCACCTAGGCGAGGGGACAGAGTGTATCCTCAGCAAGTTTGCTGACATTACAAAACTGGGAGGAGTGGCTGGCATACCAGAGGGCTGTGCTGCCATCCAGCATGACCTGAACAGGCTGGAGAGTTGGGCAGAGTGGAACGTATTGAGGTTCAACAAGGGCAAATGTAGGGTCATGCACCTGGGGAGGAACAACCCCATGCATCAACACAGGTTAGGGGCAGACCTGCTGGAAAGCAGCCCTGAGGAGAAAGATCTTGGAGTCCTGGTAGACAGTATGTTAACTATGAGCCAGCAATGTGTCCTTGTGGCCAAGAAGGCCAGTGGTATCCTGAGGTGCATTAAGAAGAGTGGGGCCAGTAGGTCAAGGGAGGTTCTCCTCCCTTCTACTCTGCCCTAATGAGGCCACATCTGGAATATTGTGTCCAGTTCTGGGCTCCCCAGTTCAAGAGAAACAAGGAACTACTGGAGAGAGTCCAGTGGATGGCAACAAATATGATTGGGGGACTGAAGCATCTCTCATGAGGAAAGGTTGAGAGAGCTGGGACTATTTTGCCTGGAGAAAAGAAGACTGAGAGGAGACCTCACCAATGTCTATAAATATCTAAGAAGTGGGTGCAAGGAGGATGGAGCTGGACTCTTTTCAGTGGTGCCCAGTGACAAGACAAGGGGCAATGAGCACAAGCTGGAACACAGGAACCTCCATCTAAATAGGAGGAAAAACTTCTTTCCTGTGATGGTGATGAAGCCCTGAAAGAGGCTGCCCAGGGAGGTTGCCCACAGAGTCTCCTTCTCTGGAGATATTCAAAACCTGCCTGGATGCAATCTTGTGTAATGTGCTCCAGGCAAACCTGCTTTGGTGGCGGGGTTGGACTAGATCTCTAGAGGTCCCTTCCAACTCCAATAGTTCTCGGATTCTTTAACACAAAGCAAGTCAGAGCAAAACAATATAGGTACATTACTTCCCCTTCATCAGTAACACATTTAACCTCTCCTCTGAGGAGGCCACATTAGAAGAGTGAATGTCGCAACAGAAGCTGGTCACTCTTTGCCCTGGCTATCGCTCAGCAGTTAAGTGGATTTAGAGAAGCTTGGCATTTGGATGGAAGGAGTAGGCCCTTAGGGGCTTATCTAGCTCTCACCCATGTCTCATGTTTGTCCTTTTCCCTCCTTTCCTTGCTTTTGCTGGGGGGAGTGCAGGGGGAGAAAAAGAAAGGGGGGGTGTGTGTGAAGATTGATGTACAATGGTAAAAACTGTTACCATGGAGATTATGGTGCACTCTGAGATGGGAAGACTGGATTCTGAGGAGGAGGGGAAAGGGACGGGTCCCTGGGAGCATAAATTCATAAAATAAGCATTCCAATTCTCTCAAGAACTGCAAGGGTTTTCCATCATATCCCTCGTCAGTGAGTCACAGTCACTTTTCTCCTAAGAATGGCTTTGCAAGGTAGTACAGCTATAGAGGCTGCTCTCCTGGGATAGCTGCAAGCTCTCCTCCACTGGCAGGTCAGTTTGCACAGCCGCTGTCCCACAGCCTCCGCAACTGGCTATGTGAAGGGGGGACACTTGCTACATACAGCTGAGAGTCCAGGTGCTTTGCAGTAAGTAGCACCCCATGGAAGGTGCTGCCAAGGACAGGGGTCTGGTTCTGACAACCTGCAAAAATACCAGCTGAGGGCAGAATCTCAAGAGACAAGATGGCTTAAATAATTCTGTGTAAGAATAGCTGCTTCATCACTCCACTCCATTCACTTCTAAACAGCTTGTCACACGAAGAGCTCCCCTTCCCTGCTGCTTTCCACTCCCACGCTAATGGGACAACTCCATGCAGTGTTAAGGGTGATGACATCTGTGCGTGTGGTAATTAGTACATAAAAAGAGAAAGCAGCTGTACTGGCATAATCACCACTCACAGCAGTAACCAGGACCCAGCTAATCAATCTGATGCAAACAGACTGGCTGTTGCAATTGCATCCATTAGAAAGACCCCCTACTCTACCCACAGAGTGGAAAAAACCAACAAAGTTCTTTCAACATTGGCAGGTCCCTGTCTTCAAAGAAGGTCAGAAGCCTGCCAGGCTCCATAGATCACAGCCAATTCCTTTCAGATTTTTTTTTTGTATTTTTGTTTTCATTGCTAAATCTTATAAAAAGTTACTGAGATTTCAGCCACAGTAGCCAGCCTGAAAACCCACCTCTTCAGTGACACCACCTTTTTGTCAGTGGGATTGTTCATGCTTTGCAGCTCTATACCTCTAGGAATAATATTCAAGTTATTACAGCAATCTTACACTAATAGGATTCTCCAGCTTCTAGGTCAAGAGAAGGTTGCTTCCAATCCTCAAACAGTCTTAAAACTGGCAATAAAAATGCATAGAGTTGATAATTCATCAGTTGCTTTCATTAGGGCTGGTCCACAGAGTAGTTTCAGACCATGGGTAATCATCATTTTGATCGCCAAAGGTTCAGGAACCAGTTTAGAATCACTTTTGTAGAAGTCCACTGATCTTTAGGGTGCCCACCACACTCTATCACATCCTCCAGAGATTTTCTTTTTAATAGGATGGCATTTTAATTTAGGAGAGTTACCATACTGCATCACACTTTCTCAGCCTATAATCACTGCCAGCAGTCACAGTCAGCTTCCAGGCTCTTCACAATAACCAACGTCAAACTTGCTCTTAGCATCACCACACTACTAATTCAATATTACACAGCCACACCATTAGAAACGGAGATTCAGCATTTTATAAGTTGGCAGCTGCATTTGTTTCTAGATACTGTTCTGAAACAGAGTTTTGAGTGGTACATTTCTCTAACTATAAACACTGTGAAGCTTGAGGAGTGGGAGCATCAGAACATCCCTATGGAAGCTTAAGCACAAACAGGGAATGTAAGTATAGAAAGCTGTTCTCTTCTTGGCAACAACATAAACATATAAATGTCATTTCAGTAGGCAAGAAAGGTCCTACTCCTTCCCTTTAAAGCCAAACAACCCAGCCTAGATTACACAGAACACTTGCTTGACCTGTGCTTATTTTTGTAGAGAACTGTCTCTGGTGATCTCTCCACATTTCATGGAATATTCCAGAAGTCTTCTGTCATTTCAGGGACTTCATCTCTCCTCTGAGTTCAGAGGATGTCAGCAAGATAAAAACAATAAAATCTTCGTCTAGAAATACCAAAGCTGCCTAGGTAGCTAAGCTTCCACACTAAAAGCAACTCTCATATAAAGGGAGAGCAAAACAGCTGGTTGCTTCCATTCTACATTCATGTAACCATGAAGTGTGGGGAAAGATTTGCAGTAACTTGCCTGCACTTTTCTATTTTCAAAGACTGCACCAGAACTAAATACTCCTTTCTTTTGGTGTGCCTTTTCCATCCTCCCTGAGAACAGGAGTGGGCACATCATCTACCGAATTCCCTAAAGCTCATTTCATCACTTCACAGCCACTTCAGTGTTGAATTCAGCAGAAGATGGCTCAGAGACAGCAAGGCTGTAAGGCATGAGGAAAAGAGAAAAAATAGGCCCTCAAAAGTATTCAGCAAACAAGCTGCATGTGAGTGCAAAAGGAACCTCAAGTCCAGTGCTGCTGATCTCCCTCCAACTTTTAATGCTGGCACATCAGCACTGTAGCACCTGTCACAGCCACCACTTAGGTATTAAACTTAGGTATTTACTCAGGGCAGAGAGCCAGGAGAGGCTGCGTGACAATCAATAGCTTCAAGGAATCTTTCCCAATGATTCTTGAAGTCAAGCTGCTCTTCTTATGTGGAAGGAAGTGGGCCCAGGGTACAATACATAAGCACAGAGCACGACATTTAATTTGTACCTGCCCTGAAGGGGTAAGAAAACTTTTTGCTAAAGTCTCTGCTCTGCCAAGTCCTAGTTACTGACTTGGTACTTCCCTCTTCCCCTCCTGCTCTGTCCCAGGGAAGCTGCCATTTAATAACACTCTTCAAATTCCACCCTTCCCCTCCACTTCTGGGTTGTGCCAACATTAAAAAGCTGGGTAGGGCAACTGCCAGCTTCTCATCAGTCAAAGCAGCAGCAGGCTGCCCCAAGCCTTTGCTACTGCTGCCAGCTGGCAACGGCACTACACCACTCGCCTGGTCTGAGCAGCACCGTGCCTGGCCAAAGCAGAGGCACCGTGACATCTGCACAGCCGTCTTTGCTCAAGCCCTTCCCACCTCTAAGGAGAGCAATGAAAAGCAGGAGAGTGCCGAACACTGCTTGTTTGGCAGAGTGGGACCTTTCTTCTCTTCTCTGGCACTCAAAGAAAAAACATGTTTTGAAGCTGGAGGAGAAGAGAAAGTTGGCACAAGCGGGAAGGGAAACTCAGCAGGAACTCTTGCTTTTTATCTTTTTAAATTCAATAGAGACATTTCTGCTCTTTAACTAGATGCATCACCTTTCAAGATGCCAATAAATTTCAAGCCATTTCCTTTGCTTAGCCCAAGCAGCAAGTTGGGCTGTTAGATCAGCCTTGATAAGGACTGCATGGGAAGGGGGTGCAGATGTTCTCTCGTTTACAAGGGAAAATCTTGTCATCCTCACAGGTAAAGGGAGAGGAAAGGCTGAAGCAGATCAAGTGGGTTTATCACACACCAGCCTAAAATGTAATTATTAATTTTCAACTGAATCAATGCTATCACTAGAGGCTGACTGACCATGAAAACAAGAAGAGAAACATCTAATGTGCTACACCAAAGAGAAATCTCTTACTGGGAGGACTGGTAAAATGCACAGCTTCACAGCTACTCTGACGTGGGTTGCAGGGAAGACAGCTTCAGAAAGGAGTGTCTATCCCTGCTGCATAGGTATAAACTGTACTGGCAGCCAACATTTGTACCTCATGCCTGTACAGATGTAAAGTTTATGCTGGTAAACAAAGCAATCTTCATATGGATACAGGTTATACCACCCAAGTAATTGCAAAAGCCGCACAGTGTTGCCACTGTAACTGCAGCTATACCAGAGCCTTTGGCCAGTGCACAAAGTACCTCATTTTGTAACACAGTTTAGCAAACTAAGCTCCATGAACTAAGTAATACAGATGCAGCCCTAAAAGCACAGCCAATCCACAACAATACTAAGTAAATTAAAGCACAGCTCAAAGAAAAGCCTACATACAGTTTGAAACTACTCAAAGAGCATTAAAACCAATGCAGAAAACTATAAACTGCACTTGCATTTTGCCAGAGCAGCAGAAGAGGTGCAGTGACAAGATGAAGACATAAGGAGAGTAAAACCAACAGCAGCACAACTAGGGCTGTACACATTTTCCATTTTCCCACCTGCCCTTCATCTGCTGCTCCACAATGTCACCTCGAATGAGAACCTGAAGTTTCACTTCATGTTTTTAAACAGTATTGATATCTTAGTTAGAAATGATGCATTTGCTTTATAAATTCACAAATGTTAACTGAAGATGTTCTAAAAACAGTC
>JAAGNO010009351.1:0-10209 GCA_033439905.1 Ceryle rudis | reverse complement strand
TATATATTTTCTTTTTTTCCTTAATCATCCCAATAGTGTGGTGACATTGAAAGATCTTACCTGGGATATTTTTTTTTTTTATGTCAACTAGTTCACCTCTAACACCAGTGTATCAGATAAGTTTCTATAAAGCATCTACCACTCTACTGAAAGCTCGGTATGTCCTTTGCTGACAGGAGGCTACTTGCATCACTGACTTCTCTAATACTGCCAGTTAGTTGACAAGTTTAAGGTCCAGAAGCATAAGAAGAAATACATCCTACCCTGATCTTAATAAATAACAACATCCCTTTTTTGCTTAGATTACATTCTTTACTCTGCTTTCTATTAATGAATTTCACAAAAGCTGATGAAAATCAGTCTTATGCCTTGAACTGCCACAAACCCCAGAGCCCTCTGCAGCAGAATTCAAGTCTAGCTTGTCTAAAGCAGAGGGCCTTGAATGCAAAGCAAAACAAGTACTGCTTGAAGTAACTGACCAATGGGTCAACACATTTATTGGTAAGATAGTGTATGTCAGTATTTTGAAAGAAGGCAACTCCCCCCCTTTGTTTGGAAGGAGTTTCCCTTCTGTATCTATATGCAAACACAAAGAAAAAGGCATGCACTTCCCATGATCAGACAGGGGGAAAGATTAGCTTTTTTTCTGCCAGTCCTCCCCTTATTAGGCAGGTTGGTTTCTGCTGTTCTTGACCCCTCCCCCACAGCCGATTCCTTCCAACAACACACGCGTCTTTCCATTAGATCTTCTCCGTTAAAATGGAAGAAGTAAAAAATAATGCATTTATCTTTTTGAATTTGCAGTCTTAAACTCAAATTAATCTTATCATCCAGTGCTCAGCAGAAATAAAATTTATTTCAACTCCATTTATCTTCCCCAGATGCAACAGGATGATGTATGAAATTCTTCAGTCTTTATCAATACAACAAACCTAATTCTGCTTTTTTCTGGACCTGTTGTCAGTGCAGAAAATTCTAGCTTTGCTTTCCGAGTCACAGTGAATTAAATGAGAGCTAACCCTTTATTTTCAGCAACAACTGAAACCTTAACTAAGGATAGTTGATCAATATCTAAACCAGGCCAGCACCAAAAGTTTCTGTTGGATGGACTTAAAAACTTTCTGCAAAGGTAAACCTTTTTTTTCTTCCTGACCATACTTGATAACATAACTAATTGCTGACCTTTCAGATCAGAAGTAGTCTCATTACAACACACCTATCCCTTTCTTTCTTTAGGCTAGCTCTTGGCATTATCAGCTGGTACTTTATCTTGCAAGCCAGTCATGCAACTACTGCCTGAGAAAGAGATTTAAAATATCTAGTGAGAAACTTCTGAACATTAACAAGAACTAGGTCTTATGAAGGAACAGATCATCTCAGGTAACAAAGCTGTCACTTGGGAAAATAACACACTTTCAGTGAAGAGTCTCATTAATTTGCTACTCAACTTCCAAAAGGCTGCAAAACCAGGGTAAGGCTGGATCTCAAACCTAGGGCTGAGTAAGCAAGAAACTGCTAAACAAAACAATTGTCGTTTCAATTGTGCATGTGTGTGGTTGGAACAGATGAAAGCAGAGCAACAGGAATGCCAAAGGGGGTGTTAGCGTGACTGAAGATAGATACATATATATTCAGTGCAGATGCACGAGTGAACTGAACTGTACAAACAGGACTGTGCCCCCAGCTATTGCTGTCTCTTGCGAAAGTCACCAACAGCTCTGAGTGCTGGAACAATCTAATAAAAATATGGTCGCTTCTATGGCAAGAGGAATGACAAGCTTCTTCGGTTTTGCCCTTAACTCAGACTGCAAACCAAAAGCAGTACCTGTGAATTCCCCATTAAATGTCGTGCTGAGACTGTAACAGCAAAATCTACTGTATGTTAAAGATCTAATGACAGGAGGAAGGATTCACACACAGCTGACATTCCACCCTGCTCTCTGTCTGCTGAGCCTCAATAGAATGGCATACAAGATCAAATGTCAACAATATGTTGATGACAGAGCTATATGCATCTTCATCTAGGTGAAAAGAGGCTGTCATCCAGCTGCCTACACGTCTGGAAGGAATAAATACTGGAGGAAAAAGTTGGCTTAAATTGAATTCAAGAAAGATGGTAAGTAGTAGTACTGAAAAAAAGGTCTTTGTGAAATTGTAAGCCTCTTCTCAGTCCATGGCCAGTTTAGTGCAAATCTGGTAATAATTCACCTTGACTCCCTTCCCCTACCTGGCTTAGGTAAGGTGACTGCACATAAATAAACTCAGACATAGAATAAACTATGGCAAAGAGAGTTCCATCTAGTTAAAACTATGTGCCCTACTGCACCAAAGCTAACAGTGGCTACTGTGGGGCAAGTGGGATCAAGGCCTTACCTGAACTGGAAGAGCTCAGCTCTCCTAATACTGGACCCCACATTAAACAAAAGGTCTTGGCTCTCAGCTTCACATCCCATGAAGTAAAAACATCCCGAATAGATGTCATTTGCCTTGTCTTCACACCATTTTGATAAAACTGACGCAGCTCCCATGTTCAACCATTGCACGAGATATTAACACAGTATTTATGAAGGGATCCTAATGAGTTTTAAGATTTTATAGCTTCTTTTAATTTTTGTCTTAGCAGTCTTCATGCAGAGGTGAAATGGTGAAGACAGCAACTCAATTAACTCCTAGGACATACCATTCCTGCATCTATACTCAGATGTGTACATCCAGGAAAATCTTCACGCTATCTGCAACACCAAGGCTCTTTCTTACAGCACCCTATATAAGAAGTGCTTACCAACATGAGTTTTGGATATGCCCTGGTTTTCTAAAGATACCTGCCAGAAACTGCCAATACACAGAGCATATAAAACAATTTGGCCTCAATCAGACTATTATGCCCCACTTTGGATTAAAAGGAGAGCTTCCCGTATCAGTCAGAAAAGGGTTCTGTCCCCATGCCCTCTTCCTAGTATCAACAAGTACATGTAGTGACTCTGCTTGGACTTTTGATACTCTGAGAAACATCTACCCACCTCCAACTTCTACCAACAGTGAAAAATTTCTTTGGACAGTAATTGGATGTATTATTTGCAGTTCTACTCAAGAGTTGTCAGAAGCTTCTCCTGTCAAATTGAAGATGTCAAAATGTCTCTTAAAAGGAGACACAAGGTGCCACACCAACAAGCACGCTTTTTCCAATAACACAGCAAGAGGTTGGTACTCCTTTCAAACTACTCTTGTTTTCAGAAGTATGTTAGTTCATATAAGCTTTTCTACTGGAGGTTACATGTTGCAGTAAGCAGTCTCTACATATTCTCTTAATTTTCTTTTCACATCAAGGGTTCTGACAAAACTGTCACTTGCACCTCAGTGAAGCAAATGTGAAACAGCCGTTTACTTTCAGGCTTAAAGCCCCTTCGCTTATGGCTGCAGGAGCTCATCCAGTGAGTCAATGAGGTCTGGCAGTGACCTATACAGACCACACTGGATACATTCCACTGACACTTATCTGAAGCTCAGAAGACAACAGCACTCAAAGTTGTGCATCTTCTCTCATATTCTGTGCATTGTCCTCATGAATTAATACGCTGAAAAAAAGCTTGGCTCTGTGCTAAAACTCCACGTGACTTCCTGCTTCAGGCTCTTTCTCCTGCAGCATTTGGAATTCTCCATCTGTTTACAATGGAGGCATACACATACTCCGTTCCATCCAGGCTACTGACCAACCACTTCATCAGGATGTTTCCCAAATACTAGTAGTTTTGTCAAGAGCTAATTCTGGATCTCCACAGACTGAATTTCCTTCCAGATCCAGAGCACAACACAGCATTACAGATGGGGCATGGTCACTTTATCCCCACAAATTGCATGATTTGTTCTTCAGCTTCATATCAACCAAAGTTTTCTAGCACCTACCTCACTTTTTGCACTCTCAGTTTAAAATCTCTTTCCCAAGTTTTATTTTAATTTGGATTACAGGGTTTGGGTTTTTTTGAATATGTTTTTCTGATATTTCAGTGTTAGCTTCCTCTGGGTAATATAAAAATAAATAAATAAACAAACAACACAGAATATTAAACATTGCAGGGTCATCAGAATTTGTGAATGCCAGAAATAAAACTACCTTCTGGCAGACGTTCTCACTAATATCCACTGCTAACAGATCCAGGACAATAGGATCCTTACTCTTCAATGTTTCCAAGAAACTTCAGCTCTTACCAAGTTTCTAATTTTACATTCTTTTAAGTTCTCCAACCTCCCTATACTCTTGAAATTATATGGAATTCAGAAATCACCCTAGACCCAGCTTGAAAACAGATGCTCTTTATTTGAGACTAGTTCCACCTATGCTTTCAAAATAGGCTGCATATACCTCCATATTTGGAGTCCTTTCTCCAAAATTCTCATCTCTGGAACTCAAATATTTCCAGACTACTCCCAACACCACTGTTACTTGTGCCACCCCAAGCTAGAGAGCTGCTAAATGAAATTCCTTTCCTGTAATGTCCAGCTACAGATAAATTTCAGCAATGCTAGCTAGCTTCACAAATAAAACCCACAACAAACCAAACCGCAAACAACAAAAAAATAAGTTTATGCATACCACTCTTGCTAAAAGTCAACACTACTAGAGAGTTTTTTAAGCCTCAGTCTGAAAAACAAACATTATGTGGCAAAGCCAGGTTTCCATCTGAAATGCTGAACAGATCAATCTGAAGGGAGTGAATAGAAAGAACACGAACCTCTAAGCTCACGACTACAATATTTCATGACAATTCACCGCTTTTTACTCCATTTCTGAACACAACTCATAACTGTCAAATACTGTCAACCCTGACCTGTGGAACTCTACCCAATCTCTCTGAAATATTAGGAGCAAAATGTATATAGACAATGCACACTTGTATAATAACCAGGATGCTCCTTAGTACAATCCAAAAGTGCTGTGGTTCTCAGTGCGAACATTTATCTCCAACTCTAAAAATTACACCAGGTAGCCAGTTGATTTCTAGGTGCAATTACATGTATTAAGAGTTTCACATAACAAAACTAATTAATTTTATCTTCAAAACCTCTGTTTCACAGAAAGATGGAGGAAACTCTCTGAGGAATAGAAACCTGCATTCCACAGACTGCTAACCAAGAAGGAGTTCGTTGGAAGCAGAAATAATTGCTGTATTTCACTCCTCAGCAGGTTGCCCTGCTTTTGCAGTGACTTACAGGACACATTGCCAAGCCCTACTCTCCCAATTCATTGATTGCAAATTGAAAGGCATCAGGGAAGGAAGGAACAACTGTGAGACAACTTAACAAGATTTTTATAGAATCTGATGTAGCATTTCTCTTGAATTTCTCTCTTAGGGGTTTTGCAAGTAATGTAAAAATAAAATATCCACAAAGCATTGCTTCAGAACATGGCTATGACTTAATTAAGAAGTTGAGTAACAACCACTTTGTATTACAAGCTGTTGGCGCAGAGGCAACAAAAATGCTTTCTGATTCTCTCTAATGCGCACATGAAATGAGAGACAAGAATACAGTTTCACCAGGTTTCCTAAACCTTTTACTGCTGCACGCTGGCCAAGCTGAAACAGATTTTTACTCAGCTGAATATGAATACGTCAGCCACTGTAAGGACAGTGTGCTAAGAATATTATAAAGTTTCGCACTTCAAGCTCTATTTTCATTTTGCATGTCTTGAAAAGTATTACAAACTTATGAAGTGGCCTCATTGCAAAACGCAAGACAGAAGAAATACCTGTAGTTGATCTACTAATTTTTACAACTAAATGAAGGAATAATGTTTACAAGATTAACTGTTTTATGTTTTGCAAGCTTGGTCCTACAGAACACAACAGAAAGTTGAAACAATACGCAAACATCATCCCACAGGAACACTCTTTAACCAAAATAATTCACATTGGTCTAGTTGTAACGCTGTCACATACGCAGAAAGCTCTAAGTCCAAAGCAGTCAGAAATTAGCCATTTTTAACATCTTTAAACATGATGTGGGAAAGGGGAAAACAGCAAATTCGTTAGCAAATGCTGCTAGACTGGTAGATTTAAAAATGTGGGGGAAAGGTTTTGGAAAGCTAAAAATACATGTGCAAGAAAAATGAAAAAAAAGCAACCTTTAGAATACATGCAATCCATCTGGAGAAAAATAATCCAGAACTAGAGCAGATGAGAAAGACAGCAGTTCAGTGGTATGAAGCAAGTCTGAAAAGCAAGAGTTGGAAAAACTGTACAAAATTTTCAATGCACCGTGACAGCAAAAAAAGAAAAAAAAACCCCGACAGTTTTCAACTGCATAAGCCCAGTAGTCCAAAAAAAGCAGAAAGAAATACCCTCTGTGGGCTTCTGGTAAGACTACACTTATCACATTACATATATTTAAACATATCACAGAAGGAAGGAGGAAAAAAAAAAAAGGGGCAGGGGGCACATTTTGAAGAGAATTCAGAAGAGGAAAAAAACCAAAAGCCGACAGATTCAATTACAAGAAAAGATCAAGGAAATACAAAGCACTGCTTCACTAAATAGGTGACTAAGAGTAAGGGTACAAGCATTTGAAGAGTGCTTCTTCCCCCTGCACATCATAGGAGAAGATATAGTTGAAATGGAGATGAAAAAATATAAATGGAAGATTTAGGCAGAAGCTTACTGACTTAGCTGGCTACAAATAAAATGTCTCCAAGAGGAAGGGCTAGAAGCTATAGCAACTGGAGCTTAGAGAAAATGTAAAGAATGAATAAGAGGAAGAGACATGATTTTAGCTAATAGGACTCCTCTATCTTAACTTGTTATGATATCGTAAAAAGACTGTGGGAAGGGATACTCCTGATTCTGGCAGTAAAAGCTACGTATTTCACTAGGATCTTAAAATATCTGTAAAAGGAAACAGTACCAGGGCAAACCACATTTTTAAAAGCATCTAACAGGATACTGAATCCATGTAATTAGTAATCTTATCATATCCACACAGCTTTCACCAATTGTACCTGCTAACCAATTTGTGCTTTTTTTCATAAATACATTTTAATTTCTGTCTCTTACATTAAGAGGATCGTACCAGAACGGTAACTCAAAACCAGAGCTGAGAAAATGCTGACTGGTGCAGCAAAGAATATCCTCATAATTGATCTTCCCTTGCCTTACAACAAGGAGCACATGACGATGGTGATGATGATAAACAAGAATTTTATATCAGCTGATAAAGCAGCTCATGTAATGATGCAGCTGAGATGACCCTTTCTGAATCATGAGAAGTCTGGAGACCAGCTACAGAGTCTGAAGGTGAATCAAGCAATTTCTCCCAGACAAGCCTCTCCACAATGCCAGGCCACAGGATTAATGCCTTACTGCAACCTTTGTACACTGGGAAAGCTCTGCCAAAAGTAATAATAATCAGAGGGGTCTTTTAAGCAGATGGGGCAAGAGAGCAAGAGGGCGAGAGAGAAAGAGTGAGAAACAGCAAGAAAGCAAGTCGCTCACAGAATTAATTCCATTAAGATCAAGTTATCCTCCCCAAAGTGAAAAGGTTTGAATAGCTGTGTCATGTCCAGCAACACGGCATCTGAATACGTGTCCTAAAACTTTAATCCAGCTCAAATTTCTGCTTTAGAAATTACATTGTTCTGCCTCCTCAACTTTCTTTGTGAGTTATCATTCGGATATGGCTTTTCCCGTTGTGATCTATCACTGAACAACTTTGTTGCTCTCTGCTGATGAACAAGGCAAGACATACATGTTCTCTTAATTCTGTTTGTCAAGTTTGCAAAAAGATGATGGTTTTCTCTTAGGTACTGAAAGAATCAGAGTGGGTCATGATTTAGCTCTCCCATAAAGCAGAAGGACAGAAAGATAATTACATTCCCAAAATAAGCCTAGATATACATAGAAACCTCCAAATAAATAGCCAACAAAAGCCCGTTTGGCAGAAATGTGGTAAGCCTCACCTTCAGTCGGCAAGTATGATACGAAGCTTGACTACTACCCTTCCTGACACTGCTGGCAGTTAAGAGGTCAGACATTTTTAGGAACATTGGGAAATAATCATGAAGCCTCAGTTGAAAAACTGCCTCAGCAAAGGCAACAGTGGTACCACAAACAAGATGCACATTACCTAAAGAAGTACAAAAGACCTGCTGGGTACTCTGAACGGTATCTAGACTTAGGGATGTATTCCATGACATTGAATGTATTTGTTTGTCATCGTATTTGAAACCAGAGCAAAGTTTCACAATTCTGTTATATTTATGTTCTCTTGCCATGTTTGCATACCTCTGTAATAAATTCCTTCACATGTTTATTATTCAGTGGGCCTGCAGCATGCTACCTCTTTGCTATCATAACCCAGCAACTAACTACCAGTCTAGAGCCAAAGCAGCACAAAATCACTGATGAAAATCAACACAGTAACAGAATACACACACACTCACCCTCATAGAGGTTTCTCCACCGTGAGGCTGTTGCAGCCGGAAGACTTGAGCAACCATGTGTTCTGTGGAGGGGTGCAACAGGATACGTCGGGAAGCCAGTCCCACCATTACATATCTGCCCATTGGAGACAGGCTCACAGAAATGGCATTAGGGCCTATGAAGAGAAGAGGGGTTATTTCTCTCACAGATTGATATCGCTTCTCCATGCTTCACTGTCACAGCTTCTTCATTCCTTTCCAGCATTCCCATAATGTATGGCATACTAAGGTCATTCTTCTAAGGGGTAGAGAAGAATAAGGAGACCTGCACAAGCACAAATCTTGCAAGACACTTCCTTGCTCCAAGCATCCTCCCAGTAAGACAATTAAGTTCTTTAAGGAATAAAAATCTATCACTTAGCAGCTCCCCTACATGTCCAGACTATACCACAAACTTCTCCCCAGGAGTACTGCATTTGTGGCTGATTAGAAGGCAAATAAAATACTTCCTGTTACTACGATTGCTGTTGTTCAGACTACTCTATTTATTACTGAAGACTGAGTTCTGAGGTAACTTCTCACAACCCTACCTATCCTAACTTCTTGCTGCATGCTTACCAAATCGCTTTGTGTAAAGCATCTCGCCCAAGTTGTGGGGTGCCAGAGAATACACAGCCAGTATTCCCTCATCAGGGAAGCCTCTCTGACTGCTGGGAATGAAGGCTGCCAGCAGCTGCCCATCAGCAGAGATATCGCAGCTAGCATCGTTGTAAATTTTGCAGTTTTGAACAAGCACGTTCACAGAGGCTGCAAAAAAGAAAGAAAGGGTCAGTGATTAAAGGACTCAGGTTCAACTGAGAATAAAGTATAATTTAAACCTAATGCTGGAGACTGGACGGTACATGCAAAAGGCACTCAAGACATTTAGCTTCCTCCAAAAATTTATGAAATGCTAATACCCTGAATAATTTAAATCTTGCCCCAAAACAGATATAAGACACTGCAGTAAGCCCAGGAAATTAATTCTACTCACCTTCTGGAGCCTTCAGCCAAGAAATAGTGGCAATTGCACTTTATCAAACCCCTCCACTGTTGAGTGTAACACCATCCTTTGCAAAGGACAGCACAATTTAAACAAGTCTCAAATTGTGATTATGATGAACCCCAGCAGTGGTATCATGAGAAAGATTACATTTTAATTAACTTCCCCTTCTGTTGTGGAGACCCTAGTTTCTAGGAGCCCCTAGAAAAATTCCTCCTTACAGACAGAGACATTAATTTCTGACAGCTGATTTTTACACCAGTCTTGGATAAAGCAAGTGAGAAAGGGCAGAGACTTCTCCAGCCAGTCCTCCATTTAATTACTCCAGTCTTTTGAGACACTCATGCTATCAGTGAAGTAACTGTTCATCAGACAGGGTAGTGAGCAGCAATTCACCAAATGTAAGTTTTACTTTAATCTCTGCTGGCAAGTTGCTAGGTGACCTCATCAAATCTTTTCCCCTTTCTGCTCTGCATACACAGACTAGAAGTTCTTCAGGCTACTGAATCTTACTTGTGCCATTCCTAGTACAATGAGGTTTCAGTGAGGCTCCAGTTAGGCCATTATCACCAACAGTTCAATGTTGGCTTAATAAGACAAGGCTGGAGGTATGTTTGTGAAGAGAGACCCAGCGGGAAGCCGGCCAAGTAACGAC
This sequence comes from Ceryle rudis, assembly GCA_033439905.1. Taxonomy (NCBI): domain Eukaryota; kingdom Metazoa; phylum Chordata; class Aves; order Coraciiformes; family Cerylidae; genus Ceryle; species Ceryle rudis. The sequence continues at coordinate 102 of JAAGNO010009351.1, read as the reverse complement.
ACTTTCAAACCAATATGGCTACATATCGTTCTCATTTATTGCTTCACAAGTACGTGCTTATATAGTCTGTCAGGCCGTCCATGCTCACATCTAAATTGTTTT
>JAAGNO010009350.1:50967-122318 GCA_033439905.1 Ceryle rudis | reverse complement strand
TTTTCTTTCTTTTTCTTTGACTGGTAGACGCTTAATTAAAATATAGCAGGAACGGGAATGGCAGATGGCTGATTTTGTGAGTCGTGGGGTGCAGTGATGAATAATGGCACCACCCACTCTTCTGCTATACTTGGGAAACGCTAAACATACCCCAGTTCCAGCTAAGGAAAAGCTCACTGAAAGTTTCATGTGAATTGAGCAAAATCCTGAAATAAATGAAGTGCCCCAGAGGAGTAAAGCAGATGGCTGGAAATAAGAATACCCTTTTTACCAAGGGAAAGTGGCCCTTGTGAGCTTCTACGTCATACCTCTTGTGAGAAACAATGAGTTGTAGTCTCTTTCAGTGCTTGTTTGTTTGTTCGTTTGTTTTGTTCATACAGGGTATATAAATTAAATAATAATCTTGTTCCATCTTTAAAAAATAATTTAGAAGATTTGTTAAAAAAATAATTAAACTTCCTTATATTGTAATTCATAAAGGACTGTAAAATAACTCAATGGCTAGTTGAGTTTATTGGCAGCGGCTATATTGCCTCCACTTGCTCATTATCAGTGTATTTTTGAATTACACTTTAATAATGTACTGATACATTAAATGAAGCTGGAGTCAAAAACATTTTCAGGAAAAACCCTTCTATTGTAATAATAATAATAAAGCCTAAAAATGTCCTTTAGAAGCAAGTATCTTCTCTGAAAGATGATGAAATGCTCCTTGGAAGCATGACTAAGAACAAGGAATATTTCTCAACACCTGGGGAAGCAGGAGCAAATCTCAGCATCAGTCTGTAGTTTTAACATAGGGGGACTAGATTGCTGGCTTCTTGTGTCATGCCTGGAGTTTCAGCTCGGATCTGAAAGCATTTCTACTGCAACAGGCAAGAGGCTGTGTTTCACATAGAGAAGAGTTATAATTCAGGGGAGATAAGATCTGGAAAGGGGATTTCTTTTTCATGTTTGCATTAATGAGATAATTTATCAGAAGCTAATAGCTGCCAAAGGCATATATATATATATTTCTTTTTTTTTTTAAGGTTATCTCTCTAGCGGTGTTCTTCCCCGGTACAGCCAGTGTGTGTCACTGTGGACATGAATGTGGAGACACATGGTCATATGCCTTCAGGAACATTGACACATGCCCGTTTTAAACATCTGTGATGGGTTTGTGTCCGCAGAGCAGAGCCCTCTGCGTTGGGGGTGACTGCTGAGAATGGCAACACGTTTCTGTGACTGTGGGGTTTGTGTTCTAAAATAGCTGTATGGTTCTGAGATGCAGTCAGAACTCCCTTTGACTTCATTGGAAACGGGACTAGAAGTTTGTAAGATTTTTTTGGTTTTTTTTTTTATATTATGTATTTTTCCCAGTGTCAGGTCAAGAAAAATCACTGGGTAAAAGATTTTTTTTCAAGTTGTTCCCTCTTTCTTTGTAATTATGAGTGTGCCTAGTTCCTACATGGATTACTTGTTTAGTCATAGCAGAGTTAAAATTTTTAGACCCATCTTTTTATTTTGTATAGGGAAAGCATAGGAATAATAAAGACAAAGCCGCTTGAATTTAAATGGTGGCTGAAGTCACTCAGTGTCCCTTGAGAAGCCATCAGTGTCCTGCAGGACTGGAGATACTTTTCCTGCTACTGCATAAGACAACTGCTGATTTTCTTATAGTAAATGGGGTCATTACTGATCAGATTTTCATTTTCTATCTTGCATTTAGAAACAGAATTTCCTTCTGTTGCTTCAGACTGCTGGGTCCACTTAGTCATTTTTGCTCTGCTCTTAAGAGCTCACACCATGGGAATACTGCTGCAATGTATGCCTCTTAACATATGTATTTGCCGTGTGTGAATTTCAAATATATGTGGTGCTGACTTTAAAATTGTTGTTTGTTTGTTTGTTTTCCCTATCTGTTTATTCTTTATCCCACCTACAGCCTTAGTAATAGACTCAAATGATTTTGTGAAAAGGATGCAGATGCCTTTGAATGATCTATGAACTTACTCCGGCAGCTTTAACTTGTGATCCTTTGGCTTTCAGTTTCTTCAGATACTGAATCTATTCTACCATATACATATTTACGACATTTTATTATGTTGCCTTTTTTGATAGACCACATGCTCAACTAGTGTAAAGTCTTACTTTACATATGCATAAACATACAGAAAGCCTAAATAGTGTTCTTTATTTTAGAAAGCAGATATGAAAGTGGTAGGTTGAACTGCCAACAGGTAATAGGCAAAGATACATGATGGGAAAATTGTACATGCAGCTGAAGCAGAATAGTCTCTTTCCTTGGGTTTTTAGGCAGAAAGTCAGTTTTGACTGCTTAATTAGATGTAGCATCAGTTTTCAATACAAGGGTTTTAGCATCTAATTGGCTGTTCTGACAAATTCTTCTTTGCATAATTGATTTTCAAAGGTACTTATATTTCTAGGCCATATAACGCAGTAAGCGGTTACTCTCTGAAGATAGTTTTAGTCATGTTATAGTCCATTCAAGAGTATTTAGATTGCTCCTTATGCAGTTCCTGATTTAGAAATAATTACAGCCATTTGAAATTTGCAGTCACTTTAGAATTTCTCTTTATGTACCAATCTGCTCTGTCACTGCACAAATCTTACAGGAAGTATCAGTCTTGGAAACTCTTCCCATTGACTTCAGCAGGATTAGATGCTGTGGTCTTGAATTCTAAAGCTTTTTAGATGCTTGATGCTCCTTGGTTGTAGTGGATGGCAGCACTTGAATGCCACTGTAATCTGGATCTAGTTAGCTGCAGGGAGTTTTCTTTCTGGAAATGTGATTTGCAAAGTAATTGTAAAACATTCCAGTGTAGCTTGTGGGAAGATACAATTCTGAATAGAAAACAGGAGGAAGCCTTAGAAAATGTTAGTGATGCTATATGTGAGCATCTGCCAGCACTTCCTAGCCAACAGCAGATATGATGTCAAAATATGTTAAGAAGAAAATTATTCCTCTTCTGGTCAGAGCAGCAGAACAGAAATCAGAATATCTACCACAAACTTCTCTCTGTTGGTGACTGTTTACATAAATCAGTGAAATATTCAATACCTTCATTTTCCCTTTGCAAAGCAGGTATGACAGTAAAGCCCAAATCAGGTGGATGGATTGATGTGTGATTACTGTAGTTGAAGAAGGCTTTTGGAGAAATACCAATTGTTGTTCTTACAATTCTTACCTTGTAAATATGCTGCAATAATACAATTTGAGATCAGTGGAGATGAAAGCCAGTGTAGCCATTTTCCTATGCAAGCATGAGAATCATATTCTTGCAAGAGCATTTTTTTTCTTATATAACCACAGGGAAATGTGAAAAGGTGAACAAAACCACAACAGAGGCTGGAGGAGACTGAGGGTTTTGGAGGGGTCAGATATACCTGGCTTAAGTCTGTGCTCAGGATGCTTAATGCTAAGCATGTGCAAGGTCCCAATGAAGCCAGATATTTCAGCTTGTAATAGGAAATAGTGTTCTGAGGTGTGAGAATATAAATAAGCCCTGCAAGAGTTTGGGGTTGGACTCTATGATCTTTGGAGGTCCCTTCCAACCCCTAACATTCTGTGATTCTGTGAAGAGTAACTTTGTCTCCTCTGGCACTTCTCTAGGCAGTAATTTTTTGTCAGCCTCCCTCTTCACTTTAAACTCTGCATTATATTTTATAGATACAGTATTCTGATAGTCTTTCTGGATCTTACTTGCTGTTGAGACCAAGTATTTTGCCTCAGACTTTGTCCAAAGAGTTTGTGTAGTACTGGAAACACCTTCCAAGTGCCTCCAGCAGCAGTGGAGAGAGGTGGAAGGTACACTGTAAATGGAGAGAGGCACCAAAAATGAAAGCCAAGTTATGTGTAAGGACAGTATATGCCCATCAAAAGGTTGTGTATAATCCACACAGAGGAGACTAAAGAGTGAACAGAAGAGTGCAGTCAGATGGTTACAAGCGCAGGAATATATATATACTTAAGGAAAAGCTGAAAAGTACGTGGCAGTCATGAAAATGTGAGAGCTTGTGTATGTGAATGCAGAACTTGGAACTCATTCAGAGGATAAGTTTTTTCTCTGCCAGTTAGGATATGTAAATTCTAATATGGTTATAAATAATATTTAGACAGATACTTCTGATGAGGAGGGATGGTTCTAGATGCAAGATATGGTATGTTCTAATGGGGAACAAGATATGCTGTAAAACACCAAAGAAATTATTTAATCTGTTGGTGGGATGTATGAAAGGACTCACCACTACTGTTCATGGAGTTGTAGCTTGCTGGCACAAAATGCTGGCAGAAAAAAACCCAGCCTAAAATAGACCTCTTGGTGTAAATGATTGGTTACTTTTTGCTGCATGACTCAATCATTAGCCCATTATTTAAAAATGCTAGCAAGACAATAATACTATACATATATATTATATCTTATATCCTAGTGGAAAGATCACTGTTTTTGGCTCATTACGTTGTCTCTGGACATTACTAAATAAAGGAGCTATAAATAAAGCTTTAAAACTAGATGCAACTAAACCTTCTCTCGTAGAAATAGGATTTACATTGCCTATGCACTTCACACACACTTTGTTCCTTGCCACCTGTCATTGAAACTATGGACAGATGCTTTCTCTAGGTTCCAGCTGAGCCTGCTGAAAATATTACTGTTCCCAGCTGCTTGTCACTACCTAGGAGCTAGAGGTTACTGTCCTCACAACTTTTCCAAAGCAAGAGATCATATGTGTGTTCCCGTGTCTTCTGATGGCAAAGTTGGCCAGCTTCAGGAGTGAATCTGGCTGACTGCAGTGACATGGATTATAGAGTCCCATAAAATCCTCTTTCTCCAGCTGTACTCATCTCCCAGAGGAGCAGTAACTGACAGCTGGGGGAGAGGATACTAATATTGCCAAATGGTATGTCTGACAGCAGAGTGAATACCTATCTGCAGCCTTTCTTTGGCTCGTAAGCAGGCTGGTTTCTTTCAGAATCACTGACTCCTCAAAATGTGGGACCTCCAGCATAGAGATCATCTGTAAATAATAAAGTTTCCCAGAATTTTTCAGAGAGACAAAGGAAACCCTTCACCCCTTATTCAGAAACACTGAAATAATCGAGTTTAACTCAACTAAGTACTGGAGTGTTTTTCAATATTAGAAATGCCTAGTGTAAGCTATTACTTTATGACAGTGCAGTAGCCAGAGAACTGGATTTTGGTGTATTTGTAACAACAGCCTACACTTCCCCCTACTGCCTCCCCACCCTTCTGCCTCTGGCATGTTCTGAATTCACCTCTGCACCTGTGCAAACAGTAACCAGAGTAGTATGGCACTGCCAGGGTTGTGATCAATGCTGCGGGGGAGCTGGCATGGATGCTGAAGGAGAGCCTCAAAGAGCTATGCTGTTTCTGCTAGGGCCTGCAGATCAGGGACTTCTGGCCTGAGGCACTCCCTCACTCCATAAGAGCTGAGTATTCAGCATCCTCTTTCTCCTGTTAGCAGTGGTAGCAAGAGGTGTTTGGGAAGCATCTGCTGCTGTCCAAAAGTACATGAGAATTCTGCATCCTGTTCCCATTCCAAACCATGCTGAGTTACCATGTATGGAGAACTAGGATGGACTTAACCACTGCCTAATCACACGACTGAATAATCGTGAATAAATTTAGTACTGGAGAGTGTGCTGCTTGCTAACCACTGCCTTATCTTACTGGCTTATCTGTAAAATAGAAGGGGAAAAAGTTATGGGAAGAAAAAAACTTGAATATTGTGGGGTTGTGATTGGTGCTTGTAAAGGTACAGCAGAGGGTAGGACTGAGATATGGAGAGTGAATGGTGTCCTAATGTATGGCAGATACCAAGGAAACTCAGGTGTCCAGAGAAGAGAAGCTTGTAATCCCTATAGGTAGTCATTAGTATGAAATAATGTAAAGGAATGTCAGAAAACTTGGCCTGTAGCATTTGGGCATAGCAACTGTCTTAATGCTGAAAGTTTCAAGTAAGTAACATTGCTGAGAGTGTGTAGTAGGCATATAAAGCATCACAAAGGAATAAGCGTAGAGCAATAAAGTACAGCTCTAAAAATTTTGTCATTGCTCATTGAAAGAAAAGGTTTTTTACACAAAATTTTCTTTTTTGTCTTTTTAGGTTTGTTTTATTTTTTTATTACCCCCAACAGTGGATTTTTTAGGGGGTGGGAAAGGAAAGAAGCAGAAATTAATTCTTGCCTCCATAGCCTGGGGGATTTTGTTTGTTTGTTTGTGGTGGTTTTTTTGTTGTTGTTTGTTTGTTTGTTTGTTTGTTTTGTTTTGTTTTTGTTTTTTGTTGCCATGTGTCTTGATATGGGCTCTTGTCACCTTTCAGTCTGTTGAATTTTTAAAGAGTATTCTGGAAGAAGCTACAGTGTGGGGAGAGAAATGATACTAGCTTGCTGATGTAGGCACTGTACCCTACCTGCCCAGATCCTCTTAGTAGACAGTGTCAAGCAGCATGGCTTTGCCTTGGCATGGTGGGGCAGCTGACTTATCCAACCTCAGCTACTTCAACCTCTGGAATGGATTATTTATGCACTGCATTTATTAATCAGCGATGGTGTCACTCCATTTAGAGGAATGGCATATTTTATTGTGTGCTTGTGGGTTTGTCCTGGTACTTTTGACAGCCAGGTTGCATCTAATATTTGCAATAAATTGAAGTCTCTTGGGGTCTGTTTTCTGTTGGGACAATGCTGATTGTCTAAAACTTTTTTTTTTTTTTTAAATGAGCATTTGGTTGTTCAGGTTAATTCAAATAACCGTGTTCTGTTTATACACTCAGTATTGCCTAAACCAATTCATACTGATTAATAACAGACAGATTTGCATTTTCTACTTCCTACCTTTACAACAAGGCGCCTTCTAAAATACTGCAAGTACAAAACTCTTGTTGAGGCTAGTATTATCTCAGGGCTCAGCACAGCATAGTTGTTGGAAAGCTGAATATGAATATGATGTGCAGTTCTGGGACATGTATGGAAGGAAAACACATGAAGAAAGTGTCATTGTGGTGATGTGAGAAGGGGCAGGAAGGTTGGAGGAGTGGTGGCCTAGGAGGCTTCTCTCCATGTCCACATCCCCATCAGGGGCAATCAAGTGCAGATGGCTACTCATCAGGCAGCATCTCAGGGCAGTGCAGCAGGAGGCATTGCTCTCACCATCTGCCTTGTGTGCCAGAGAGAACCCAGCACCTGCAGCACGTGTGCCCTGAGAGGGAGGACAGTGACTCTTCTGGGTAGCTGTCAAGCATGTCTTCCCATATTGCTGGGGGAGGATTGCATTAGCAATGGGTAGTGATGTGGGAAAACAAGGTCTTGCTACCCTTATGTAATTGCTTTTTCTGTGACATAGTTCTGCAGTCACGAAGTGTGGCTGTGACTAGCTATGGTAATGGTTTTTTTATGGTTTCTCCCCCCACTGCAGCATGGTTCATCCTCCAGTGAGGTTTCACAGAGGACAGCAGCATTTCCTATACATCCTTTCATCTAGATCAATTGTAATGTCTGGTTTTGCCCTACTGTTTGCTTATAAGATCTGTGAAATAGGTTTCTTACTCTTCCCCTCTTGCTGATGTTCTTCTAGTCTGTATCCTCCAGGGCATATAGATGCCAGCTTGGGAAAATAACTCCCAAGAATGGTTAACTTCACTGCTTCCACTGAATCTTAAGGGAGGTACAGAACTGAGCTCTTAAGTTATTTAAAACCAGTGGATAAGAGCTGGAGATTATATATAGCAGTCACAGGGAAACTGTACTTCCATGTAGCTGCTCTTCAGTTCCTTATATTTTGTCCTGTTTGGTTGTGTGCCAAGGTGAAGATCCACAGCGCGGCTGTATTCTCCTACCTGCACTGCGAAGGTACAACTGAATAAGGGGTGAAAAATGATTTTTCACTGTTTGTTTTTTTTTTTTTTTTTTCCTCTCCATCTGTTTTGGCTAAATTCCTCTATATTTTGTCTCAATGTTTAAGAAATGCTAATTTTTCTGTCTTGGTGTTGTCCAGAAGTTTTCATCTCAGGAAAATAAGAAATAAAATAAGAAAGGATACTTCAGTTTTTAATTTTTTTTTTTCTTCCTGGTCATGTTTTCCATGATAAATACCCATTATGAATATTCACTCAGATATTTCATGTAACTGTTACTAAACTTTAAAACCTCAAACTTGTAAGAAATATGTTATTTAAGTCATAGTCCTATTTAGGGAGTAAACTCCCTCCCCCATTTTCTTTAAACCATGTTTGGGTGGAAAAAAATACTATAGCCATTTTCAACATGGGAGAATTTTAGAGCAAAAAATTCTCATTATTTCTTATGTTAAACAACATTTTGTTCACTTTTCTTTTTTTGGTGCTTACCTTTTTGGGGATGTGTGATCCTGATGAGTTCAGACAGAAATGCAAGCCTAGAAAACTGACTTTTTTGTTGAGTCATCTTGGGAGATGCTACTCACAATTCTGTGCTGTTGCAAGGTGCTAAAGCAATAGTCTACAAGGATGAGTAGACTAAAAGAGATTTGAAGACGGTGTTCAAAAGGCTTTTAGCAAATTAACATATTTGCAGCAGCAACAGCATTGCTATGATAGACTATAATGTTTCCAAAGGAGCCATTACAATCAATATTGCTAGTGATCCATAACTGAGAACTCTTTTAGTGAAATTTGAGTGGCAGCTTCCCCTCTGAAAACATAGAGGGAGTATAATAAGGAAAAGACCTCCATGTGTAAAGTTGTTCTCTTTTTTAGACAGAACAATGTTTATATGGGCACCTCAATACAAGAAAGACATTGAGGTGCTGGAGCAAGTCCAGAGAAGAGCAACTAAGCTGGTGAAGGGCCTGGAGAACAAGTCCTATGAGGAGAGGCTGAGGTAATTGGGATTGTTTAGTTTGGAGAAGAGGAGGCTGAGGGGATACCTTATCACACTCTAGGCACTGGTCTCTTGTCACAAGTAAACAGTGATAGACAAGAGGGAATGGCCTAAAGCTGCACCAGGGGAGGTTTAAACTGGGCATTAGTAAAAATTTTGTCACTGAAAGGGTTGTCAGTCATTGGAACAGGCTGCCCAGGGAGGTGTTTGAGTCACCATCCCCGGATGTGTTTAAAAGCTGTATAGATATGGTGCTTGAGGATATAGTTTAGTGGTGGACTTGGTAGAGTAAGGTTAGTGGTTGGACCCAGTTATCTTAAAGGTCTTTTCCAACCTAGATGATTCTATGGTTTCCCCAGCATAAATGCTTATTTAAGTATAATTAGACGGTGGTCACATCCATACTGTTTGTCCTGTCAAGAGAAGAAGATATGTGCCAGCCTTGACTCCATGGCTGAAAGTCTGCCAGCTCTAAATACAGCTGTGTAATGATCCAGAAGGGTTCCAAAGGAGCTTTTGTGGTTTTGAGGTCAATAATCTGTGTTTTAGTAACTTCCTAAGTGTCCATTGGTGTATTGGGCTGCAGCTGTTCCAAAGGCACTCTTAAAATTTCTTGTAAGATTGGCTAATATCTCTGGAACTTGAAACAGTAATCAGATTTTCTCAGTACTCATTCAGGGAGTGGGGTGGGCTTGAGGAGAACCTTGTGTACCTTGTTTGGTGATGCTCTTCTTAAGAATCCCTGTATACACTGTAAGCGTTTGAAGCAGAAGGAATGCATACTGGAGTAAAAGATCAGGGAACTTGATTTTTTTTTTTTTTAAACAGAGACTACATCTGGATTATTGCATTCACTCTGCGTTTCTTCATTTTGAAAAAATATATCAATGAATATCAGGGAGTGAAGAGAACAACCTCAGAACTGATTATGCAGTAAAAGCACTGGCTTACTGGGAAAGCTTTTGAAAGAACTTGAGTATGTACAGCTTGTCCAGGCAATGACAAAAGTGTTGTATGATAAGTGTCTAGTATTAGAAGATTCTTCAAGGTTTAAAAAGAAGAAATTATTTGGTATTCAAAGAGCTAGCGGTAAGAATAATGTAATGAAATGGAGAGGATTTAAGATGAAAGGAGACTTTCACAGTGAAATAGTTGAGATTGTGGAATATCTACGGAAAGGAAGTGGTGGTAATCTCCAGACTTTTGATGTTGTAGAAGATAGCATGAAATAAAAAATGGAGGAAATACTAGCTATGTTGTAGTCATTGTGTGACATTCAGTTAATATGCTAAGGATGTGGTGGATGACCCTGCAAGTCTTTTCTGTACTGTGAAAAGCTGGAGTGTTGGTGAAATTTTTGTAGTAAAGCAAGAGATTTTCAAAGACACAATGGGTTATCAAACACATAATACCCATTGTCTTGTCCCACTCAGTGGACAACAAGGGAGGTGAATCTTTGTGATCCCCTGAAAGAGGCTGTCCCTGCACGGCAGGGCCACCAGGGCAGCAGTCATAACAATGACTCTGAGGAACAATAACAAAACAATTTATCAGTTCTCCCAAATGAAACAATCAACAAATGGTACAAATAAAGGTGTTATTTTCATAAGTGATTATTTTACAGTGCAACTAAATTTTGAGGAAAAGGAAGAAAGAGTTATTAGAAAAGAGGAAAAGATAGGGGAGTGAGAGAGTGAGTATGAGAGAAAGAGTAAGGTAAAGAGAAAAGGTTATTGCCACCCATGGATCCAGCAACATCTCACTGGATTGGTCCAGGTCTTCAGTTCTTCGGTGATGGGTGCACACCAATCAATATTTTTCTGTCCCTTTATACCCTTGAGGTACCTGGGTGGCATTCCCAATTTCCACAGGAAGTGGTGTTGATTTGGATGAGCCCCATGAGCCAGAAGTAGTGTGGCACCTGCCATCCACCTCCCCCATGGCGCAGTCAGCAGGAGCACTTAGCTAAAGAAAAAGCAGAGTCCACCTATGCAGAATTTATGTCTTCCTTTTGTTAAAGCATATCACCAAGGAGCCAAAGGGAGAGCACAGAGACATTGGGAGCAATCAACACTTCTTCCCTCCAGACAGGTCTTTCCGGATCTTACCACCACATAAGGTTTCAGGCATACAATAGCCAGGCTCTTACACTCATTAAAATCAAACTGGTCCCTCTGAATTCTCCCTAAAACCGTTCTTTCGTGCACTTTGGTCTATTTTAATGGTACTTGGTTAAAACAAGCCTACAAGGGTAAGGAAATATGGGTTTGGAAGCATTTCTGATGTTAACTTACCCAAGCTTATAAATTGTCTATGTGTTTAAAACCCATACCTGATACACTGGGGCTAGCGGGCACATTCATAGAAGGATGGAGTCTATTAATACCTGATTTAAAAGAAAAATTTTTGCATGAGAGTCCAAACCCTGGTTCTCCTGAGCTTCCTTGGGACCTCTGGCAATGGTAGCTTGAGTCCCCCATGTACTTTCTTTCTGTCTGCCCTGCTCATAGCTGTGCAGTGTGTATGGTATTCCTTAGTATTCCTTCTTTTTCATGTTCCAGATTCAAAAACCTTCTAATGTTTTCTTTTTCTGGTGTCAAAACAGCTATCAACTGAGTAGACATTTTTTTCTGAGAATGCGAATAAGGATGGTAGCTTAGATGTAAAGATGGTGGCTGAGATGTCTGTTCTTTCCCCTCAGGTGTCATCCCTCTTCCACTTCCCTCTTGTTTTGCTGGTACCTGAATTCTCTTTGAAGTTCCGTCACCTGCCTTCTCCCATCTGCTGCTGTTTACTCAGCCTGCTGCCAGGGACCTGTAGCTAGCAACAGTTGTTGGTTGTGTCTGGCATGCTTCAGATGTAATTTTTTTTCCAGTGGTGACCATCCTCCCCTTGCCTTGCCTGAGCTGCTTTTGCTTGTTGGGATGAAGGTTTGGGTTTTCTGGAGCTCTCTAAGTTGGTGACTGTGGACTATTCTCTTGTATCAGAAGTTAATCCTTCATACAGACCACATCATTGTGGTCCTCTGGGAAATTACGACAGATCACATATTAATGCTTTCTTAAGATCACCACTGTGTTGTATGAAAAGAAATCAGCCTTTACACTTAGAAGTTTGGTGAGCCAAAGGCAATTACCCCTGATGTGGGTAAAAAACAATTATACCCCAGAAAGCCAGAGGTGAAGGAAAAATGGGATGAGAGATCCAATCCAGAGAAACAGAGTCTTAATGGGGAAAAAAGCCTTCCAGGGCATCTATAAATTATTTGGGTTGGGCTAGATCATCTCAGGAGGTGCCTTCCAGCCTAAATGAGTCTGTGAAACACAGGCTGCAGATGGTTAAGTTCTCAGGAGCAGCAGGCTGGTCACAGGGAAAGGAGGTTTTGAGAGAAAATGACCAAGTAAAGAGCATGAGTAGGTCTTACTGACATTTGCTCAGTGAGAACCAGGTGAGGGAGAGATGTGGTCTCTGTCAGAAATAGTGTGGCCAGCAGGAGTAGGGAAATGATCGTGCTCCTGTACTTGGCACTGGTGAGGCCACACCTTGAGAACTGTGCTCAATTTTGGGCCCCTCACCACCAGAAAGACACTGAGTTGCTGGACCGAGTTCAGAGCAGGGTAACCAAGCTGGTGAAGGGTCTGGAGAACAAGGCCTATGAGGAAAGGCTGAGGGAATTTGGATTGTTTAGTTTGGAGACGAGGAGGCTAAGGGGAGACCTTATCACTCTCTACAACTACCTGGAAGGACACTGTAGAGAAGTGGGTGCGGTCTCTTGTCTCAAGCAAATAGTGACAGGACCAGAGGAAATGGCCTGAAGTTGCACCAGGGGAGGTTTAGCTTAGATAGTAGGAAGAATTTCTTTACTGAAAGAGTAGTCAGGTGCTGGAACAGGCTGCCCAGGGAAGTGGTGGAGTCACCATCCCTGGAGGTATTAAAAAACCACATGTAGATGAGGCACTTCAGGACATGCTCTAGTGGGATGGTGAGGTGTGGGTGTTTTTGGTTTGTTTTGTTTTTGTTGTTGTTGACAGTTGGACGTGGTGATTTTAGAGGTCTTTTCCAACTGTGACAGTTCTGTGATTCTGTGGTCTGTTGCTCAGAGGGCATAGGAGTATGTACACCAAGTATAATCCTAATCTGGAGAGCCCGTGGTGGGTGCTGATCTTCTGCAGTCTGTCATTGTATGACCCTGCTCACCACTTGAATATGATATATTTGAGAATCTTGAATTGTGTCATATCTTTTGGGAGAAGGTTAGTTCATGCAATCCAGCTTGATCTACACCTAGCATAATCTGCTTGAATGGTTTATGATTGCTGTTACGTTTGTATGTTGTTTTTAATTGATTAGGCTTTGTTTCCCTTTGGTAGCCTGCTTTTTCATTTGGAAAAGGCTGACAACACTGCTTCCTCCTGCTGTCCTCAGCGTGACTTGCATAACTTTTAAAATCCTGACTGTGCTATACAACTAGGGACTGGAAATAAATTCGGCCTTTTAGCAGTTCTCATGTGTGTCATGCCCTTATTACAGTACCAGTAGGGCTGGAAGGCGATGCATTATTTTTCTTAGGCTTTTCAGTCTGTATCCCAGTGTTAACAGCATTTCTTGGTGTGATATTTTTTGTTTGTTGTTAGGTCAGTTTGACACAAAGTGCTCATATGACAGTATGCAACCAAGCATAACTAGGTGCCTATGCCACAGATGGCAGCAGCAAGGAAAACAAGACAGGCTTGATTTTCTCACCAGGTTTCAAGGTGTTCTCAGAGCAGCTTCTAGAAAACTGCTTTGTGCCGAAAGGCATGTGAGTGTGTGCATGTATACATAAACATATATATTTATAAAGTTATAGTAGCTGTAACCTTTTGAATATAGCTGGAAGTTGTCTTGAAATGAAGAAGCAGACAGAATTCCCGCTCTGTGCTACCTCTGTGTCCTTGTTCAAACATAATAGGTTTTATAGTGCTATTGGCCATGAAAAACCTAAACACCATCATCATAAGTAGCAGTACTTGATACTACCTATGAGGAAGCATACAGAAAGCATCTTCAGAATTTAAAGAAGAATTGAGAATAGTGTTGGAATATAGACTAGGGAAAACTGGTAATCAAAAAAGCTATTGCATCGTATAATTGATAACCCGGAACCTATAAATCACCGGAAAGCATTACAATAATAAATACCTGGGGCAGAGCATACTGTACAACACACTGTAATTTCCTAGGAGTGGAATTTCTGTAACAAGAACAGAATTCATCTTTTATCTTCATTACTTTGTTATCGTGTAATAGGTCCCCACCGAGTAGCACCCTCTCTCCTGGTGACAGTACTGAGCATGATGACATAGTTACAGTGAAAGGGATAGTATTTCTCATTGGCAAGGAACAGTGGTTTTCTATATTGTGCATGCATTTAAAAATTCCTAATAGTACTTTTGTACAGTGCTCTACCCTACACTGATGTGCACATTCCTTATATTCCTTTCAGAAATGTTGAGGAGCTCACATTCACATTTTCTTTGGCAGTTTGGTGGGAGTTGTTTTAGTAACAACCTAGCATGGTAGGAGATCTGTAGTGCTTGTTAAGCAAATGAGCTGTTTCAGCCTTCTGTTATAGGAATACAGACTTCTGATCTGGAGCCCTACATACTTGAAGTTCAAGTTTTCTTACAGTTAGGTTTCTTATCCTTTCATTTGCAGAAGTTTTGAAAAATTGTCAAAAATAAGTTATCATAGATACAGTTGCTAAAACATTTATGACATTTATTTACCTCTTATTTAGTTTTTGTCTATTGAGTCCAGAAGTCATGAAACCCTTGGTCATGGACCCTACTACATATTACTGAAGAGCTCGCCTGACTTGTTGCAGTGCAGCTGAGCTGCTTTACGTTACAGTAAAAGGTTCTAACTTGTAATCCCGGTGCAAATTCCTTCTTGGCCAAAAGAACCACAGCCAAAGGGAGGATGAGAGATGTCTAAGTGTCTTAGCATGGTGCTCTAGCAATAAAGCCTGAGACTGAGAGCTGTGATACCTAGTCCTGATGCTCAAATGAGTGTTTATAGTTGTGTAAGTCTGCCACTTGTTCTCTCTGCATCTATTTCCTTGTGTTGTACTAATCTACAAACCAAGCAAAGATGCTGTCTGTGGCTGTTTGTATTGTGCTGCTAACACAGTGAGACATACCACCATCGCAAGGGCATTTCCTGATCTGTAACCCAGCTGGGGAATCATGCTGAGCAGCTGTGTCTTCCATTTTACAGCTTCACTGGAGCACTTGGGTTCTGTTTGTGCAGTAGGTGCCTGATCTAGAAGGAAAGATCTGTTTTCCCCCTTTCAGTGTGGTCTGGTTAAGTATGCATGTACCACGAGGAATGATTTCATAGCCCCAGTGTCAGGGATTTGGTCATGTTTTGAAAGTGCTTGATTCTATTTTAGTGGCTAGAACCTGAATAATTGTTTTGTAGACTCACAGGGACACAAAAGAGGCTGTTTCAGCAGAGGAAGTCAGTAGCTGGGCTGTGGGAAGGTAAGCTTAGCATTACAGAAAGATTGAGCTTGATGTGTCTTTCCTTGGTTTCTAGAAGCAGTGGACAAGTTCTGAGGCTTAACCCAGCCACTAGTATAATTGCTCTCAAACTAGTGTTGTATCATCAGTTTTGCACAATGCTTCTAGACATGTTTTGCTGTTATTATTGTCAATTTACAGTGAATGCCTAATATATTACAGCCATAGTTTGCCCCAGACAGTCTTGTATTTGCAAACTCTTTCCTAAAGAGTCATCCAGGTTAGTGCCAGGAGCTGGCAGAAGTGGTTGAGGCCTTAGTACTACTCGATTATCTCTTTCTATCATGTTGGGTAGGAGCTTTTCCCCCTGTTAATATGTTCTATTTTAATTCCATTTGTGTAGTTGAAAATTTTTAGTGTTCCTGTAGCTTAAAAAGCCCCAGAGTTAAAACAGCGAACAAGTTTAACAAACCAAGCACAAATTCCCTGGGGACTTTGACCATGGAGAAGAAAACATTACAAACAAAGCACTTTGAATTAAATCATGATTACTTATGCAAATGCACAAACTACTCCCAATTACACAAGTGAGTTAGGTCCTTTATAATGGTTTGGTTGTTTCAGATCAGAAACATTGCAGCTGTATTCAAGCATATGTGTCCGGACTCTCAGTACATTTTGCCCCTCTTGTCACAGTGTATTTGTGTTTTCAGCTGTGCCAAGATGACTTTACACACACAAGTATGTAGCTTGTAGGTGAGACAGAGTATTGGCCATTAGTGATATGTTTGACATTTTTTTGAGGATGTAAGTATGAACAGTCAATATAATTGGGGTAAAAACATGTGTGTTCGGAGACAGGTCCTTCTTCTAGTCTCCTGTGTCAGTCTGCTGTGACTTGTGGGACTTTGCATATGATTTGAGCTGGATGAAAGCCCTTGCTGGATGACACACCAAAGCTGTAGTTGACATTCAGCATAGAGAAAGCTACAAAGGAAAGGCAATTGGAATTTCCCCAAATGCTACAAGAACAAACTGTGACATTTCCCCCTTGGTTTTATTTGATTTAATGATTTGGCTTCAGGTCAGTTTTTGTTTCAATTTAGTTTCAGCTGAAGTGCATTTCACCTTCCTTCTTTTCTCCTTCCCATCCATTGCAATTCTTTCTGCATACATCCTTACTGAGGCATTTCTTTAATGGAAGTAAGAAGGCAGGCACACAGAATTGGTGGTCACTCTGGTGATATATAAACTACAAGAGCAGTTTGTGGGGTATGTACTTGGTTGAATAATGACATATGATTATAGTCCCAGTATTTACCCAGACTTGGGAACTGGGCAGTGGCCCTGGACCCTGCAGCTCATGCACCCCCTTTGGCCCAGCAGGAGTCTTCCAGGGTCAGTGTTTACCCCATATCTTGTAGTCTTAAACTTGAGGTGGAACTGCCACGCTTGCCCCCAGGCTTCTGCAGAACTCCTTCCTACAGCCTTGGAGAAACCATTTCAGGTTCACGTGTGTTTGGAAAACTGTAGCTGCTCCTGTTTCACTATTCGCTCTGAAACAACTGGGAATGTATGCCAAGGCAATCAACAAATGTATAGGAAAAGTAGTTAAACATGTTTTATCAACCAGTATGTATCAGTTCAAATAAAGGGTCATGTATATTTAAAAAATAAAAAAAAGGGCAAACAATCAACCTTCCCACTAAAGTATCTAAACCTAGCAGGGGTTTGGTCTAATAAAGGTTGTTTTGCTTCTTACTGTCTTCAGTTCTTGCTACAGGAATGCAACTCCTGAATTTGAATGCACCATGCACCGCTTAAAAACCCGCTGTACCCTTTCAACCTTGTAAAGATTCTGCTTCGTATTGGCTTTGCATGCTGCCCTGTTTGCTGGGAGCAGCTTAGCCCACATTAGTTACTTAAATAAAAGAAAAATATAAAGGTAACAGTCTCAAATATTGTTGCCCTTTGTAGGATGTGCAAAATCCTTGGTTAAGGAAAAGATTAGCCAAAAAATTTAATACAGGGAAGCGACACAATGTGAATATATGCTTGTGACACTGATTCTGAGTAGTGTAGGAAAATGGAAACAAAATTGAGCTAGCCTTATTATATTTTTCAGACTCTTTTTAGCCTGCAGTCCTTTGCTTTCTCACAAACCAGTAAAATTTAATTTGGGTGGTTCAGCAAACCTACAGTCAGATGCAAAATTGATTTATAGATGCTGCTATTAAAAGCTGATTATGTGCACATGAAACAAACTGTGGAGCTCAATTAATTAGAATGCCTTCTTCAAAGACTCTTCTGCAGGAGTTTGTTTTCTAATTCAGTTCATAGTGTATGTTTAGCTTCAGATGCACTTCAGAAACTCTTCAGAGCACACCCTTTCCTAAGACAAGTTATCCATTCTATTTTATAACTGTTTGTTGTTATAGTGGGCTGGAAAACATCTGTAATGAATGGCTTGTCCTAAACTGCATTTGCATGTAGTCTTTCCATTGTGTGATTTAGTACCCTGTGGTGCTGTGTATGGAGAATTTCCTGCTTAGCTGCAGTCACTTACTCATGGCTGCTTCCAACTCCCCCCCCCCGCCCCTTTGGTTTTTTTTGGGGGGGTGGGGGGTCGGGCTGAGGCTGGCTTAGTTAAATCTGTATCAGTTGCCTGATGTGGTTTTTCATATGTTTGCACGAATACAGTTGTCACCATAGGAATGAGGAAAATGAATTAAAGGCTGGTGGCAGAGCAAAGTGTAGAACTGCCTCTTTCTGCAGCACCAGTTTAGACTGGTGGAAGTGCTTTTGAACCTACTGAAAGTTAGACTTACTGTCTTGGTTACAATGCAGTAATTATCATCTCATGAGCATGACTGAAATGACAATGATTGTACTTAATACCTCCAGGAAACTCTTGGTTTTGGTGTTTGCTGCAAAGCTCTGACTGCAGGTTGAGAGGGGAAGATGTGTCCTAGTTGTGAGCTCTGTTGCAAGCACAGGGTTGAGGCAGCCACTAAGTTTGTCCTTTGAAGGACTGAGCTCTTGCAGGTCTTACAGGTAGTGGTTTTCTTCACTGGGTTTTCAGATTGCTTTGCAGTGTTAGATCTTAAAAGACCTAGTTTTCTTCACCTGTAACCAGCTATCATGTAACTAGGTGTTGCAGCTGAAGGTTGACCACCACGTACTGTTTGCGTCCTTGTAAATCATTGTCATTGCCAAACAGGGTATGAGTTAATTCTCCCTTCTACGGGACTCCTTCCCCCAGTCTATTGTGTTGTTTTCAGTACTTTTGCTAACTTGCATGTCTCAAAGCAGCTGCATGTTATACCACATGAGTTTTATTCCTTCTAAAGGTGTTTCCATGCTATAACCTTTGACTTGAACAAGGAGTGCGACATGCTTTGAGTTTGGGTTTTTGTTTCTTTCATTGTCACTTTGAACTTTGTTCTTCTATAAGTGAAAGAGGGAGTGTTGACATTATGGGTTTGTGAGCTGTCATGGTGTGGTGAAGCCAAACACATGCAATATTATAGGAAAGTAAACCAAATGTATATGTATCATGGCTAGAGACAAATTTCTAATTCAAACTAATAATTCTCTTCTTATTTTTGCACTGTAATATCAAAAGATTTATGCCTTTGGTTTTGTGTATTCAAAATGTTCACAATATGAAGTTTTTATGTAACTGTTGAGAAACCACAAATTATTATCTGAGATATACCAGTTTGATTCTTCCAAGCTATTACAAAGAAGTCCAGTTCCAGTAAAGTATTTTCCTTGGGTCTTAAAATGATTACCTGAAGCCAAATGTCAAAAACAACCCTGGATCAGTATTTATTGAGCACAGCTGGTGATCTATCAAGCACCTACCACTAGAGTTCAAAGGCAATTGGAATGAGGGATTTGCACTGTTGTGTTAGTGTGAAGAATGGATCTAATGGATCAAGGACTTTTCAGGGGTTTTTCTTTAAGAAATCCACCTGGTACCTGCCCTCAGAAAAGGGTGCTGTGCTTCATCAGAGCAGCAAGAATCCAAAAAGCTGTGTAGCTTTCTGATACAGCAAATATGAACTGACCCGTTTGCAATACCAAACCGGGATAGCCATGTGTTTTGGCAATTTAATACTCCAGCAGTTAATGTGATGATAATCTTAATATACTGGCTTCCAGCATGATCTGATCAGGTCTTGATATTTTTGTCTGTATTCAAGAAGGCCATGATGAATGATTGCAAGGTTTTGTAGATAAAAGGATGGAAAACTCTCGTCCAACCTAGTGATCAGGTAATGATTCACAGAAGTTACACAAGTAGACCTCAAAAAAGATTCCTTTCTTGGGGGCTTAGAAGCAGGTCTGTGTTTCCCCCACCTGTCAGTGCAGCAGTTAAGGTCTGGGAGGGCTCTGTAAAGCTCCACGTGATGGCAAGGGTTTTGTTTCCTTGCTAAAGCACAGGCCATCTGTAGTGCAGTGTTTGCATCCCAATAGCTCTAGTTAGAATAAAAGTGAATGTAGGAGAGGGAAGATAATTAATTATTTATGTTTGATTGGAAATGGCCTTGTATAATGGTAGGGGTGTTAGGCATATCCTTTCTTTCATCGGTTGCTAGGGAGAGTATCATAAGAATTTGGTAGAAAATAATTCTAATAGAAAATTGTGGCTTTTATTTTTGTTAAGTAAGTGTAGTCTCAGTGACTCTTTTACACTTTTATCATAGACTATTTATGATTTCCACTGGTAGGGTGTGGTAGTAGTTAAAAATAGGAACAATGTAGAAGGATAAATCAGAGAGTAGCTGGGACAGAGAGTCATCTTAGCATCTTCCACGGTTCAGAGCCACACAGGGAAAAATCTGTTTTCTTGGCAAAAGGTAGTTGTTCTGCATTTCTGATCTTCCTTTTTACTACCACTTCATTGTTGTGAGGGAAACCTGAAAGAAATCTGTTGGAGACAGTGGGAACAGAACAACAACAGCCATGGGATTTTCTGCAGTTCTGCTATTTTCCACAATTCTAACATGACTTTCTCTTTTTTGTCTTGCTTGACTTTTTTCCCCTCCAACCCTCTTCCTACCTCCTATTTTCCCATCAAATTCACATATGTATTATGTATATTGATATATATAACTCCTATCTTTTCCTGCTGCCTTATAAACCAGTAAATATTCTGTAAATATTTTATGTCCAACTCCAGTATGCTTCGATGGAAATTGATAGCATCAGTTCAGTACCTTCATGCCTCTATAGATTCCTGTGTGCTCACTGTCTAAATCAGAGTGAGACTGAAGTGACCAGACATAGAAGCTTCTTCACTATTGAGTTCATGTGGATGTAAGCTTTATCAGCCCTGTATAAATGGCAGGGAGCTCAGAGATGATGTGGAAATCATCTTCATAGTCCTTTTTCTCTGCCCTTCCCTTTCCTCCTAGCAACTCAGGCAGTGTTGCAGGTGAGGGGATATCAGTCTAAACTAACATGTCTGAAAAGACATGGGTGGTTCATGGTGTATACTCTGTAGGCTTGGTTGTCTATTGAAGTCAAAGTGGAATGCCTCTACCAAGAAAGTTTTAAAAGAAATATGAAAGGTTGTTGGAGGGACAAGGGTGTTGTTACAAAGCAGTAACAACTATTAAGGTGTAAGCAAGAAGATTTCTGACATTCTAGAGGTCTCAGCTTGCTCTGGGTTTTCTTTGTCCACTTAAAGTTGAGCTGGTCATCCCAACTGAGGCTTCTGAGGCTGCAAGCCCTTCAGGGCAAGGAAACTCTACTCCTCAGGGCAGACACTCTTCTGACTGCTCAAAAAACCATGAAAATACAGTTTGATGATTCTTTGTCACATCTTTGTCATTAATCAAAATGAGATTTCAGTGTAAACATGTAATTTGTTTGTGGGCCCAAAACCAGACTCTGGAAACACTTTAATGATAATGAACCTGCACTAGAAAAGGATGTTGGCTGGGCTTTCTAAGCTGAGAAACCCAGTTCCCCCAACCACTGCAAACAGGGTTGAAGGCTATGCTTTCTGTCTTGGAATCAGACTCTTCTAGGCTTCTAAGTGGTTTCCATGTCTGTATTTTCCTGTGTTCTTCTGTATCTTGGTAGGAAAGCTGCTGCTGAGAACTGCAGTGAGTGAGGATGCAGATCATGATTTGAGAATATGTTTCTTGTGTGTCCTTCCTCCACTCTGTCTCGTGGGAATAGGTTGTTTATATTGCTAGAAACTGTTAATGCAGTTAAACTATCTTCCAGCATGCAAACCTATGTCATTCCATTCTTTTAGCGTCCCTTGGCTAAAAAAGTATGCTTTGATGTAATTGTATTTGAGTTGCTTTATGATTTATTAATGATTCCATTAAAATACCATGGATGTCTGCTACAATGAGGGAGTTATGCAATGCACAGTAGAAAATATGAATAAAGCTTTAGGTGATCTTTTCTTTTCTTTCCTTTTTTTACCTACTTTTTTTTTTTTCTTCTTTTATTTTTTGTTTTCTTTTGGATTCCCCTTTGTAAAAAATAAATGAAATTCAGCCTGGTGTGACACTGTGGAGGTGGCTACAGGGCCTTGGTTTGGACTTCAGGGTTCTACAGGTTGTTAGATTTCTTAATCACATGTTAAAAAAATACTCCTGCTCCATAAACCATGATAAACTGTTTTTCAGAGTAGCATCTTCATTGGCATGGCTTAAAGCATAAACGTGGCTTTAAGAAACATGTAAGGTTACTTGAGAGCTCAGCTCCAGCACTTCAAAACAAAATCACCATTTTTGTTGCAGTTAGCTCTCTACTGCTGTTGCTGCCCCTGAATTAGTGTCCCTGAGTTAGAGCAGGATGGTCAAATTGCAGTGACAAGAAGCTTGTGAATTGATTTAGTTCTTACACAGTTGATTACACATGCTAATGAATTGATTTTGTGCATTAAAAATGTATATTAATTTTTTCTAGCGTAATGTATTATGGAAAACCTTGGGAATTGTTTTTCAAGCACTTGACATCTTATTTTGTAAATTATTTCTCTAGAGGGCTTAAGGTTGGCCTTTTTATTTTCTATGCATGTTCCATGCAAATTCAGCAGAAACATTGCTTCAGTCTTGGTTGTGTATGGGTTTTTAAAAGCTAAGTCTTTATTGTGCGCGCCTTGTTACTCTAACAAATGTTCATGACATCCTGTGCAAGCAGCAGCAGCAACATACTGCACAACTGGAGTATATAGTGATTAATTAGCCACAATATATTTTGAAAGATGGTGACTTTTTAAGTTAATTTGTAACTATTACTTAAATCGGAGTAAATTATCCCTAAAGAGATGCTGCTTGCTTTATTTTTTTGATTGTTGTTGTTTTAAAATAAATTGTACATAGCTATTAAGCATAACATTTTTGTAGAAGTCATTAAAAAGTTGCTCAGGTTGTGCTTCACAGCTTAGGCTCATATCCAGTGTTGTCACTCTGTGCTTCACTGCTACTGAATACACATTTTGGTTGAGCTATTAAAGGTACCATCTGGCCATCCATGAAGAAAGTAAAAGAGCTATGACTTGAGCTTAAAACCAAACAAAGCCCTTGCCCCAGAATAGAATGGATGTCCTAGAAAATGTGCTCTCTTCCATTGAAATGGCTCTCACTGCATGTAAAAGGTGGTGTTTAAAATACTCTGGTCCCTGCTTTTGCCTGTCTGTTCATTTGTGCTACTTAGGAGTCGCTTGTTATTTTGTAAGCTCTTTGAGTTGAGGTTGTAAAATAAAATAAGACTTTATACTGAGTGTTTTTTTTCTGTTATTATTTTTTTAAAGATACTTCAAGAAGTGTCAAGGCATCTCCAGAAACAGCTGAAATATTTTTTCAGAAATTAAGAAATAAATATGAATTCACAATCCTGGTGACCTTAAAACAAGCCCATTTGAATTCAGGGGTTATTCTCTCTATTCATCATTTAGATCACAGGTAAGTGCTGCTACCTGTATGCTAGTTAATGAAAGTGGATGTATTTATGCAGTCAAAAATTGATCATAAATTAGGGCAAAATTGTTGTGTAGTGAATTATTTGTGAGTATTTAATGTTTGGGTAGACATATTGTCCAGATTCATAAAAAAAATCACAAATCCAAATCAGCCAAGGGATGGTGGAACAGCTCTTACTCTTTAAACACCTCTTGCCACCAAGGGCATGAAAAGCCAGTTCTCTCTTGTTTTTCATAACCCTAAGGACCAGATGCTCAGCTGGTGCAAAACTGTCATGTCAATGTAGCGACACAGATTCACAAAACCTGGCCCTGTACATCCACCTCTTCACCAGCTGTTTTTAACACTTCAAGCAGTTTAAAGAAAGCAAAAAATATCCTCCAGTTATGGGCTTACATCTCCTATGAATAGCAGAGCACTTTATGCAAAATGTTGTCGACCTTAAAAAAACTAAAGTGAACGACACAGAGCATTTAAAGATTATCCCTTTGATCGGATAATGACTGCTAGAGAAATAAGATATTCTTTATATATCTGTCTGAGTAATAGCTATTCAAGATAACTGCCCTATGATTCTGTGATGGAATAAAAAGGAGTTTTAAAATGTGCACTTTCTAAGCAGTCATTAGTACAAGCAACAGGTGATCTCTGCTGTAGATTCACAGGCCTTTTTCTTTTCTGTGTACAATTCCATAATTCTTTCTTGATAGTTTTGCTACAAAATAGAAGAAAATAAAAGGTAAAGACAATTGTTCAAGCAAAGCAAAATGTCTTTTATGTGGGTGTACAAAGTTTCATTAGCAGGTATGGTGACAATTATTTTGTACTGGAGGATGCTCCAATTCTACCTCTATTCTGTTTCCCAGAAGCTCCATCTTCTGCAATTCACCTATTGAAACAAACCCCCCAACAAACTACAAAACAAGAGAGAAAAAATAAAAAAGGGGAAACATTCCCAAGGATCATTATGCCAAGTTTCTAAAAGCATCTTTACAAGGGGGTGGTTGAATGCCTTGTGGATGATGTTTACAGATGTTCTATCATAGAAGATGTGAAGGGGATTCTCTGTTAAGTTAGCTACTTCTCATCTGCAGGAGCAAGCAATTTACAAGGGACAAAACTGGGCAGCTGTCCTTACTGAGTTTTGAACTCAGACTGTACCACCATATGTGCACATCATCCCAGATGGAAAAGTTTATTCTGTCTCTAATGAGAGACTCAGTCTGCAGAGCCAGCTGTGCCCTGACAAAGCTTGTTTCTAAATTTGCAGGAAGAACATGGATTGTTTGGGCTGCTGCTAGGGCTAATGCAACTGTATTTGAAATTTCAAAATTAGAGATGAAAC
The DNA here is from genome assembly GCA_033439905.1 of Ceryle rudis. Lineage (NCBI taxonomy): Eukaryota > Metazoa > Chordata > Aves > Coraciiformes > Cerylidae > Ceryle > Ceryle rudis. The sequence goes on along the minus strand of JAAGNO010009350.1, from coordinate 97,631 downwards.
TTCCATGTGCAAAAATAGCTGCAGAGGTGGGCAAAGAGATACCCAATGTGAAACTCTCCGACTCTGGAAAAGAGAATAACCATAGCCTTTCTGAAAGGAGGCAACGTTTGCTACAAAAACTTTCCTGGCCTCACGAATGGCATAAAGAAAGAGACATGCCATAGAAGATCCAAAAATGTGTAGTGCACAACTAAGCCAACCTCAGCAAACATTAATTTCGAGAGTGGCCAACTGGCAGAAAACACTGAGTGTTAATAGTACAAAGAATAATGTGCAGTGAACTTTCTTTGGAGGGTTGCAGAAGAATTTGAGATACTGTTTGGGAAACTAATTAATTCTTGAAGTGAGTAAAGCTGGGCATGTAGACTCGCCATTGGTCTTATGCAAACAAGAATGTATTACACTGATTCTATCCATCCATAGCACAGAAAAGGAAAGGGTAGAGCAGTGCCTGGTGTCCAGGTCATGTGAACATACAAACATAATGCTGCTTATCTCATCTGAACCTGGTTCATCTGTGAATGCCTATAATATATGGTTGTAAAAATGTGATAAACAGGACTCTGAAAATTGTATTATTTTATATGAGCATATTTTTAGGGATGGATGATTTGATTTTTAATGATAACAATAACTATTTTTATCAATAACATTTATACTTTTCAAAGAAATTTCCTTCATACCTTAAATATTTACAGGTTTTATTATTATGTTTTCACCATCTTCTGTTTATCTGCATATCAGAATCTGAACTGTGTAACTGCAGTGGAAAGCATTTGTCAAGGTTTCTAGCTGAAACACAGTCCACATTATGTGTGTAGGTATTTTAACTGTGGATGCCTAACAGTGGCATTGCTGTGCATTTTTGAGGCCCTTTTTTTCTTAACTGTGTAAACATTTAATACTTTTCTTCTAATGTAATGTTAGAGGTATGAGAAATGAAGATAATGCTGTTTACACCTTGCTGAAAAAAACTTCCACAATTTTAGCCAGTGTGACTTCTTCATCTTAGTATGTCCTCTTACGTGATGCCTAGTGTTTTCAATTTTTCTATAGGGATGTATGTTTTATATTTATTTTTGGGGTCTTCTTGTAAGCCTATGGATAATCAAAGAGGAAAGAAAAAAGCTTTCTAGGTTATTTAGGCAGAGAGTTATTCATCGGGTCAGCTTTGGATGAAGCAGCTAAAGAGAAATCTATTTGTGAATATTTAATTGCTTTCTTTGGGAGAATATTAGGTAATCTATTTAAAAAGAATCTTGAAGAATTTGTTTTAAAAATGTTAGGCATAATCTGATCTACTTTCAGTCAGGCGAAATCTTTGTTAAAATAAAGTAAAATCACTCAACAGAAGTATGGCCAGGAGGAACCTGTGTCTGTTAAATTATCTGTGCCCTTAAGCTTTTATTAAACACCTTCTGGTCTGTTCTGTGCTAGGATGTGCAGAAAAATTTCTGTGTGCCATAGTAGTGTTGATTCAGTTTAATTGTGCTAAAATGACTGACTTAGGTGTGGATAATACTGTAATTAGGCTAGCATTTCTGAGTCTCCTGTAGTTTCTCTTAGTTTTCAATTTATTTTATGATGAATGACAATGAAGACAAGAGAATGTAGAAGTTAAAAGGGAGCATTTGTATGGGTTACATTACATAAATGATTTTTCAGTGCTGGATTTTCCATCTCTCTGACCTAGCCCACATCTGACCAGGGACTTGTCTGTAATAGTCCCTTAGTTCTTAAACAACTTCTTGTGAACTCTTTGTCACAACAGTCATCGTAACTGGTAGGAGAAGAAGCAACACCAGACCTGGTTCCACTCCTTTACACCATCTTTAGCCTTGCATAGCTTCTCTGATGTCAAAAAAGTTGTACCAGTACTGAACTGCTGCCTTGTGAGATACAATTACAGGTGGCTCTAGTCTTAATTTACAGAAGTCAGGGCTAGCTCTGACTTTTCTGCAGTGTGGAGTGGCATGATGGTGAGGAGGGCTGGAAGAGGCAGTAACTGAAGGACATAATCAGTTATCACACAAGTAACTTTTCATATGTTTTATTTTGCAGAGGTTTCATCAACTAATAGTTCTAGGGTGAAAGAATTCCTAGGGTACAAGAAAATCAAAATGTTCGTTTAAAAAGTGGAAAAAGATACACTTAGTGGGCTTGGGAAATATTTTATGTGTTTTTGAAAATTAATAACAGTAAAATCTCATATTCTCTTTGCATGCATGGGTATAGGTACCTTGGTGCAAATATGCTAATTTACAACAATTGAGAATATTTCCTAAGTTGCAGTTACATTTTTAATTTTAGAATTTTCTTTAAAACTAGATAGTTAAAATAGTTTACATGATTCAGAGTTTTCTGATTCAGTCTGTATAGCCTAGTTTTATGGGTTTATTTTTTGGAGTTCTTTTTCACTGACTAACTTTTGAGGAACATCAAGAGTGAATACTTTCACTGAGATATCATCATGCAGCTACTTAAGGCTTTGAGTTTTAAAAAGTTGTCAGGACTGCCCTCGCAGCTTCCTCTCTAACATCATGTGGTGAGTGCTGTCCCTGGGCTATTAGATAGATGCAGTTCTCAACGTAAAATGGGGGCTTGGTCATTTGTGGAGGCTGGGCTGTTGCTGTCACGGTAAAAAATAGCTCCTGAAAGGATTTTCTGCAGAATGTAGTAATCTTTTCCTACTCTATTAAATGTTTTTCTTTCCCTAGTTGAGAATCAAAACTGTCTTCCCCTTATATAATAATCATGTTCTTCTATAGTATTTAATATATTCAAATCTTTTAAAACTGATCTTAAAGTGAAAACCTGAAATGATTCTTTAACTATCCCTTTCTAATTTGCTCATATTTTACCACAGAGGTTGTTTTTTTCCTCACTGACTAGAGCAGCCAGGGAGTTTAGACAGTGGTAGTTTTGGGTTCAGCTTGGAGGTGATACTTTCAAGAAAACTCTCATGGTGTCAGAGAATCCAAATTGCATATCAATACTCATTCAGATGAATTTCAGGCAGCTGAATGTATCTTGTTGGGCATATTTATGTATGGCATATATCTGAAAAATAGAAGTTGCAAATGCTTGCTTAATTTGAGAGCACCACCTTGACCGAATAGAGTGCCCTGTCTAAAATGCATTGTAGTTTATAATAACAAGGTAAATTATGTTAATGAAGTGATGCTTTAAGTTTGAGTAGAAGTGCTGTTGAACAGCGATTGGTGTGCTTGCTCTCAACCTTCAGTTTAAGCTGTATGAATCTCCCCATTGTACTTCTGGAATTGTTTCACCACCTTCTTAATGGATGAATCAGCAGAGAGATTATTTTAATCTATGATGGGGTTGTAATATATGTTAGGTCTCACTATTCCATTATATATTTTTGCTTAATTTGGCAACAGTTGAGAAATGTAATAAAGCTTATTCCTCCCTTCACAGTTAGGTGGCTTTATGCAACTCATGTTACATTCGTATCTCTTGAGATACTGTGTATTACGGCCCTTAGAGGGTGAAATCACTGGATTGCAGTTTAATCATTCTTTCCTTCAGTTTATTGCTTCTTATATCCCAAAACAGAGCACTGAAATCAATAGAATTTTATGGACAGGCATTCTCTACACTTGATTTTTTTATCTCTACTAATTTATTCAATTTCTGCTTTACTTAGCATTTGTTCTCACAGCTGTTGGTGTCTTGTGATTGTCTGCTGTCAAATGGGCTGTACTGTACAACAGTTTCAGACCTCCTTCAGTATCTGGGAGTAAGTCATCTGTGACAATTTCTCTTCTTACTGATTTAGGCGTACAAGGAGATAAATTGTCAGAGGTGAACTCCCCATGCATGAGTTTTGTTCTATCACTTGACCATTGTATTAAAATAGAGACAGAACTGTATGTTCCCTGCTTTTGATGTATGAGTGTCTGTATTTCTGGACTGCAGTGTAAAGTCTCCTCTCTGATACCGCAAAATCTGCTGCAAGCACATTACACTGAGAAAAACTTTCAGTATTTACCACATAAGCCAATATTGTAGAGTTGTGTTTGTTTTGTTTTGGTTTTTTTTTGAGGGGTGGTCTCTCCCTCCCCCTCAATAACATGCAGAGCAGGGATTAGGTAAGGATAACATGGGATTCATTTTCAAAGGTTAAAGCTATATGTGGCTGTTCCTGTGCCAAAAGAAGTAGCAGCTCATTTCTGCTTTTTAAACCACTCCTTACTGTTCTTTGCTGGAAGAGTGGATGGTTGTAATGTTCTGTGTTTTCTTTTTTGGTAGTAAATCTTAGTTTCTTACCGGTCTGACAATAATTATGAACACGCTTAAGTTTGTTTGTAACAATCAGTTGTTGAATTGACTTCCCCTAGCGATTCAAAACTCCTCTGGTGTTGGCCTTCTTTTCTTCTAATGCAGTTTGCAAGTTTCATCAAAAGTTTCAAAGGTATTTTGTTTCATTCATTCACTACTTTTCCAGTGTGCAAGAAGATTCTGTGGGACAAAGGATTCTCTGTGTAGCCACTGACAGCCTGACGAGACTCTTGCCTCTACCCCAAAGAGAAGGGTTCCTTGTTTATGCTGGTTTGGGAGATTAACTTCTATCCCCGAGTGTGTGGTTGGAGTGAAGTATTTGTAAAGCAGCAATTTTGTGTTTGTTCTCAGTTTAATGTGCTCTTAACACTGGGAATTACCTGTTTCTTCAAGTATTTGGATTAAGGGATGTTATTAAATGGGTTGGTGACTTGTCACTATTGCCTGAATTTTTTTTTTGCTTAAGTTTAGTTTACACTTTGTAATCAAAAAGAAAAAGCAGAAGCCAGTAAGATGTAAATTCTTGTAATGCACTCACCTTAAAACCACTTTCCTGTAACTTTTGTTAAATCAAGTGTGGCCAGCTTGTCTGCTGATGTAAATCATTGCAGTGCCAACTAATTCAAGGTGATTTTATCGAGAACTAGTTACAAAATGCTCATATAAGCCTGGATCCTGTAGTTTGGATTGAGTCAAGTGACAGACTTACTTGAATAAGAGACAAAAGATTTGTCCCTGCCTATGACACTGAAAACCACCACTGAAGTAGTTGAAACATGAGTTTTGACAGAAATCATTATTCTTCTGCTGCTGTTTGAAAGGGTTTCTGTTAATGAATAAGTAACAAAGAAATCTGTGTTTTGTCAGAGTAGGAAATGGAAGGAGCTAGGCTGAAACTGGCTTTTGCTTTTACTAATACATATATTGGAAATTTGTTTATTGTATTTGTAATCCTGTTGCTCTCTGTGAAGAAATTTTGTCAAGAAAGGGAGTGAGCAAGATGGTTTATGCCATTTGGTTTTACAGTGTTTGATCTGAGAAAGTTCTTCCTTCCTTGATTTTTACTAGAAGAGGAAGCTTCAGATAGGCAAGATTGATATTAGTGTGACTGTGTGATAGTGAGAACAAAATGGAAATAAATGTATTGATAAATGGAGTTAGTGAGAGAGATGGAAGGAATGAGAGCAGTTGTTCAAAGGCAAGAATCGTGTTTCAATAAGTATTTCCTAGTTCAGGAATTTGATTTTGTATTCACAGCTCGAACAGGGATGGCATGGACAATGTGCCCTAATACCAGGTATGAACTTTTCCAAGACCAAGCCAGCATCTTTTTAGAGAATAGCTCTTCTCAAGGTGCTTCAAGGAGACTGATGGGACCTCTGCTCCTACTGAGCTCCAGCAGGTACTGTGGGAAGGCTGACTGGGAGCCTTGCCTTGTCATCAGCGGTAACATTAGAAAGTCCAGGATATCTTGCTGCTGTGATGACCAGAGGCTCTTGGATCACAGACCTAAACTCAGCAGAAGCTATGCAGGCTCTGCAGGTTGGGAAGTCAAGATTTTGCCTCCCAGATTCAGGGGCATGGCTGAGCTCAAAGTCTGGGAGTGGGCAGAGAGATCTTTCAGGTGAGAGGCAAGTTCTTGCCTTCAAAGCCAGCAAAGTTTTTTACTTCACAGCAGCCACACTGAAGTTAGATGAAGGCTGGAAGATGTTGATAAAAACAAGATCTGTTGACATCTATTTTTCTTCCACATGTTTTATTATTTTGAGTTGGGTACAGGCATGGTGTCTCTCTGTCTTTCCAGTCATGTGTCACCTGGCAGTTCTTTTCCATAAACAAGCAAACATGGAAGGTGTTTCTTGCTACATGTCCAAGCATGGGGCTCTGTCTTGGTTGTATATCAGGAATGCACCTTTCTCCCCCCCCCAGTTCAGAACAAAGCTGAAATGGTTGACCTTTGTTTTGTGACAGAAGAAAATAAACAAAAGAGATGTAAATGCTCCCTGGCTGGGATTCTTCAGAGGCATTTTCCTTGCACTGTTAATCTCTGCTCTGCCTGATTTGGCACAGGGACTTGAACTTTGGTTTTGTTGTCTGATTAGTGTCCTGAGGAGTGTCATTCTGTTTTTTCCCCCAACTCAATGCAGTAAAAAGCCTGACCAGGGCTATGCTAGTAAACCAAACAGTGCCCAAGCCCAGGATGGAGCGCTGTCCTGCTGTTGTCTATTCTGAATAACTGTTGTCATCTTTCTTGGCATGCTTTTGTAGATGATATCAGGGCATGGTTTGTGGGGTAGTATTGGCCAGGGACTCTTCCCAACAGGCAGTGTGGAAAAACCCAGCCATTTCAGGGAAGAAGTGGGAGAATACCCACATGGGTGTGAGTTCTAGTGGAGCACCGCTGTTAATATTTGTCTTCAGGTCTGGGGAATGGGCCTTACTGGCTTTCTTTGTTAGTATAGACATAGGACTTGATCTCAACTTACTGAATTTATGTTGCTGTTGTACCTGACTTACTCCTTTTGATTGGTGAATTCTGCATAATGGAAGAGCCTTATCAAGTGAACCTGAGAGACTGGTTTTACTGTCCTGTCGTTTGTGCACTCTTGTTTCAATATGGGAAATACCCTCTTCTGATTTTGACCTCACTTCACTTGGGATCTCTGCTTTCAAATAGGTAATAGCTGTGGCATTAAAGAGTATTTGAGAAGTCTTTAAGGAACTCTCAGATTTGCTCTCTGTCATTCCTTTTAAAAAGCATTTCATCCTGGACTGTGCAAGCCTTACTGAGAGAATATTTGTTCCTATCAAAAGATTTGGTTTTAATGAATGGTTCGTCATTTTTGAATAAAAGTATCTTATGTCAGAAAATTCTTATCTGTCTCTAAAACTCTATTCAGCAAGACAAAAGGACAGAAACTGAATTTGTGGCTTTCCTGCCCACTGTACACTTGCACTAAGTGCTACCAACTTATTCAGAGAAGTGAAGACCAGTTTTGTATTTATCAGTCCCTGGCTAAACCACCAGTCATCTCTTGCCCAGGTAGAACTCTAGGTAGTTAGGGAAAAGGCAAAGCCAATAAGACCAAGCAGTAGTGTGAGTGATGGGGACTGGTCTTTACAGTTACAGTGGAGGTGCCACATGGCATTTAGAATCCATCTGGGGAGTTTTTGATGCCATATTTTTCCAGGGAATACATCAAGGAATAAAACCTCTTAGTTCATGTTTCAGAACACTTTTAAGTGTTACTTCCAGATAGAAAAATAAGGCTCACACTCCAGACTGCCTAATTGTCACACTATGGAAAATGGCAAATAAGGCATTTCTGAATGTGGTGGCTGTGTGGTGTGAATTGCTTTTACACCTTCATAATCTACAGCCAGCTTACTGCTATGGTAGCCATAATTTGCACTGTATAAGGTCTACCGAGTAGGATCTCTCTTTTTTGTTTGTTTGTTTGTTTTATGTAATTATACCTAACAAAAGAGCCAAACTTTTGTATCAAAAATTTTTGTAATTAATGAAGATAAGAATGTTTTTTTCTTAAGTACATATTCCTTTTTAAATTTATTGGTTTCCTTTTCTTCTTAGTGTAGATCAAAGAGCTCTTCTAACACTATACCTATAAATGTGAGTAGTAAAGTTGTCTTTTTTTTTTAAAAAAAAGTGATATCTTGTCTTTAGCTTCTAAAATGTTTGTCTGCATGCTGTAAATTGAAGTTGAAATTATTAGTTGCCTGGGATGAGAGTGAACAGCTACAGTGTGTGTTTACTGTGTGAGCAGGGTTGCCAAATGAGCAAGCGAGCCATCAAAAGTTTGGCATTACCAACACTGGCTGTTAGCTGGAAGGGCCATACTTCCTTCTTCTCAAAGACTGCTGCTGTGTATACTGGGACTACCTGGTGTTGCAGATCCTGAATCTTCAGCTTTTTACTATACATCCTGACTTAAACAGTCTCCCCTGCCCTTGTCTGCTGCAGCCTGAAGAGCAGGTCCTGTCTAGGCTTGTGTCCTTCTCCAGCACAACCAATAGCAGTTCCACAGTTGAGTGGATCTGCTGATTGTCAACTGTTATCCAGCAGTTAAAATAGATCAGTGCTGGGCAGCAGAGAAAACATTACTGTTCTCTGTTTCAAATTCCTCTGGGGTATTTGAGACAAATTTCTTCCTCTTAGGAAGATAAGTTCAGCCTTTGTCCATAAGGGATCGCTGGCTGGTTTCCAAACAGAGCAGCTGATCTCACGGTGGCCTTGGCAGTTGCCGTTGTAATAATTGTGCATGAACAGAGTGATCTATGGAGATATAACAACCTTTTTTTTTTTCCAAGTTGGCATTTTCTTCTTTTTATGCTTAAACATAAGTTAGCCTATGTATCACCTCCTTGCACAGTTAAATCCATTTGACCCAAAGAGTGTGTGGTTTTTAGGGAGTTAAAATCAAGTAGTCTTACATTGATTAAACAGCTGCAGAGATCACAGACGCTAGTGAAGGAGGGAGCAGGTTCTGCTGTTGTACTGTGTTTCTCACTGTATTTTGTTTTTCATTCCAAGCACTATTTGCCTTTTGCAGCATAGAAGAGAACCTTAGAGCTATTGGGAGAAGCATCAGTGATGTTATTAATGGGACTTCTTTGGCTGCTGCTCTCCCTGCAATGGGTGACCTAGGCAGGCTAGGCTGGTGTGGATGAGAAACAAGTGATTCAGCTGATGAGGTTCCCCTGAAACTTACCAGTAATGAGATTCTTGGTTAGAAGACTGCATTATGATGCACTTACTGTTTCCTTTGGAAATAAGTCCTTTAGGAACCAAGATCACCCTCTTTTATCTCTCAAAAGATTAGTAATCCTGAGTGTCAGACAAGTGTTGGGTATTTCTGTCAGTATAGATGACTTTTTAAAATCCAGGTGTATTTGTTAATGCTTAGCTTACTTTCTCAAAGACTTTTCCAAACCTTTGAAAATAACCCAGCTGTTACAGCCTTGCAGACAGTACAAGAATCCTTACTGCAGGCAGAATTCGCATTTCCACCTGTATCTGTTTATCAGTTCTGAGGTTTGTCCCATTGCTTGAAGCTCGTAAGACTGAGACAGAGCCATTTAAGTCCTGACAGATAAACAAATCTAGAAAAGTGAAATAGCAAGCACAATGTTTTGGCAAAAATGAAGTGAAAATGATTGACTTTCACTTTCCTGTGTTTCAGTGTCATGGCATTCATTCAAGCTGAAGGCAGTATTGTTCTGACTGTCATTCCACTTGCTTTTCTGATTGTGTTTTGCTGCTACCTCTACAGATTATTAGTAAACCTTGAATTATTCTAATAATTCTCCTAATGGCTATTTTAATTTTCATTTTGATGAACTCTTTCTCTAACAGTCATCAAGCCTGTAGAAGGTAGATGCATCTGATAGTTTATCAAATGGAAAAACAAGTGAGATTGCCTGTGGATCTCAAAACCATGCATTAATCACTGTTAAAATCCCGTGTGTCCACAATTTTTGCACAGCATTGTGTAGAAAGATTTATTAGCTTATTGCATCATCACTGAATGTCACCATCCTTTCTCAGAAGTTCTTAATTTCTGAAATTTTTACAGTGATGTCTTTTTTTTCATTGAGAAATCCATGTTTCATTCTCAGAGATGTCATCTTACCTGAATAAGGGGCAATATGAGTGCTCATTTTATACCTTTTGTAGACACAGTATGTCTACTGGTGTATCTTATTCCTTGCTTGCCTGCATCTTTTTGTGATGGCATCAGTTCTGCCATTCACTCTGAGGAGAGTAGGAGCTAGCCATTGGTTCTACCAGGAGATAATGTTTCAACATATCCATGCTTTTCTTTTTCCAGAATGTATCTGCAACTGGGTAGAGAAACCTGGAAGTTGCTGGAGGAGTCTAGTTCTGCAATGTTGCCTGACTCTGTTAGGTTGACAGGGACCTTATTTTTATCCTTAAATCTTGAGTTATGAAGGAGGTTATTAAGTTGACTGATGTCTTGCCACTGTTGCCCATTTTTTTCCCAGCCAGGCCTTCAATTAGTTTTCTTACCAATGCAAAAATTATTTTTGGACCATGAGGAGGTAAATGATCTCAGATTATAAAATTTATTGCTAACAGTAGTTAACTGCTTTGTTAATACAGAGGAGGAAGAAGAAATTGCCCTTGCCGATTTTGCAAAAGGATAGTTTTGTGATGTTGCCAGGCCTGTTCCACTGTGAAACACCCTGACGGACAGAGAGAGGTGTTCAGTGAGTCCAACCTCCTCCTAAGGATAATGATTGTGCAAGATGGTTTTGGTTTGGTCTCATCACCCCTCTTGAAAACTGCAATCATTGTCTTGTCTGTTCTTTAATATAGATAGCCTGTTAAAGTAATAGACATCACCCTGAAGCACGTGTACACTCAGATTACAAACCGCTGTCATGCCTGATTGCAGATGTAGCAGCAAAATAGACCAAAATGAATTGTGCATTCTCCCAGTTGTGCATCTCACCACATACTATGTTATTTTCCTTGCTTTTTACCTGTAGGTTGCATATGATTATTAGAGAATCTCCATTTCTGTTTTTCTTTCCTGTTTTAAAAGCATTTTGAGGGAAGGATGGCTTTAAAATGCAAAACTTGGTGCTTAAAAGACAACTGGTTTTTCAAGCTTGTTCCCAGAAGAGGCCTGATATGCCAGAAGCAGACCTATCTGACTAAGTACCAACTTTGATTATGGTGTGCTTATTAAATTGTTCTGCTGGAATTTCACTAGCAAAGCTTGTGTTTGCAATCTGGAAATATGGTGTGTGGTGCACTTGTCTTGGTACAGACTTTTTTTCACCATATATACATACATATTCATACATATATACACACACACCTCATATACACATACTATTTAAAAAAGCAAATACGTAGACATATATAAATTGTTCTGAAGAGTTGGGACTTCTTAATTTGTATTTCTTTGAAGAAATTTTCATTATGAAAAATGAAAGGAGATGTTAGCAGTGCATCTGAAAGGAAACAAAGCAGTGTTCAGTCTCAGTTCTTGGCTTACTTCCCTGGCTGGTAATGGCTGATGATGTCCCTATTGCAAAACTTGATGTTGTCTTCTGTGCATTCACGCCTTCAGAGTACCCTTACTGTGCTTTCAGGATATGAGGCAATTATTCGTAATAGGGTTTTTATATTTCCAATACGATCATTTTATGGAAAATAGTGTTGCTAGAGGAAAAAAATGTTTGACTTGGGATCTTGTGTACTTATATGTAAGTTGGAATTATGTGTTACTGAGAAGAATGATGCAGTACAAATCTGAAAGGTGCCTATATTCATCTTTGTTTCTCCTTGCTTGTCTTTCCCCCTCTTTTAAATAGCTTCTACATGATAATAATAGTGTTATGTAAGATTTTTCTGTGCTGATGAGAATGGTTCATGACATGATGATGCATTTATGGTACAGGTACCTGGAGCTGGAAAGCAGTGGTCATCGAAATGAAATCAGGTTGCATTATCGTTCAGGCAGCCATCGCTCCCACACAGAAGTATTCCCATATATTTTGGCAGATGATAAATGGCACAGGCTTTCCTTAGCAATCAGTGCCTCTCACTTGATTTTGCATGTGGACTGCAATAAGTAAGTAAAGAGTGGTGTTTTATAAGAAGTTGTCACATTTTGAACATTCTAGCTCTGAGTAAATGAAATAACAACTTGGGACTGTATCTTTCTTTTCCTTTTCAGAATTTATGAGAGAGTTGTGGAGAAGCCCTTCATGGACTTCCCTTTGGGTACAACCTTTTGGTTGGGACAGAGGAATAACGCACATGGTTATTTTAAGGTATGCATTCCCTGAAAGAAAAAGAGTGAGCTTAAATGAAAACAGTGAAGGGATTTGAGCATCTTTGATATGAGTAGAGGCTGAGAGAGCTGGGATTATTCAGCCTAGAGAAGAGAAGGGTCAGGGAAGATCTCATCAATGTGTATAAATACCTGGATGTGTGTGGGGAATGAAGATGATGGATCCAGACTCTTAGCAGTGCCCACTGACAGGCCAAGAATCAATGGGCAAAAGCTATAACACCTGAAATTCTGAACATAAGAAAACTGTTCCGGTATGATGCTGGTCAGACTAAGACTGCTCTCGAGATATTCAAATGCCGTTTAGACACAGCCCTCAGAAACCTGCTGTGGCTGATTCTACTAGAGCAGGGTAGTTGGAGTAGATGATCTCAAGAGATGCTTCCCAACCTCAAGCAGTCTTTGCTTCTATAATTATAACACAATTCTTAGGGCTGTGGTGTGTTGAGTATTAGTATATCTGATGCAGTGAACCACGTTTCCATCACACTGGACTTCACTAAACAAAGTTGCGGAGCCAAATGCATATGGCTCAGTGTCACCAGATGACACAGCCAACAGCAGCCTAAGACAGAGAAAGGTAAATGGCTGAGTGCAACAGAATTCCAGGAAATAAACGGTCATATTATTGTCTGTTTCATAGCTAGATGCATTTTTTTTGTGTGTCATGGAGCACTACGGGCTAGGGAACTCCAATTTCATTGCCTCTGTAGGATATAGATTTCATCACAATATCTTCTCAGCCCAGAAATGAATGAGATGACTGCCATCAGTGAACAGAATGCTTTTTCCCCCAGAGGAAGAATATTTTTACATGCCTTTTGCTTACTGCTTCTGCTTTAACATGTGTATATAGCAAGCATCTGGTGTATAGCAAGATTGAAGAAGTGAATGCTATGTTGAACTGGAGTGTAAATTTTGATTCCTCTGAGTCCATTAGGCAGCACTCATTGGTCACAGCTGCTGTGTGTGGTTTGGCCTCAGTCTTCTCTGGATCTGCTTTAACAAATGATAGCATCCCTGTGGATACCTTCTACACTGCAGTCCCATTTTCCTCCCAGTAGGCATCTTTTCTACTTGAGTTGCAAAATAGAATTGACCCAATCACTTCTTAAAATATGGCCTGCTAAATGTTTGTTTTTCAGTGTAAAACACTTTGACTATGTTTTTCACAGTATATTTTGTGCATTTGTGCTAAATTTGTGTGTGTGTGTGTTTTGAAATACTGTTTGTTATATGTAAATGCTAATTTATATCCTTGTGTATGAAGTATAGAGTCCAGTGGGGCACTCAGATTTGGAAACTGAAGCATGACTTTGGTTTTTGGTTTTTTTTCCAATTCAATGTGTGTTTCCTTTTCCTTCAAAAGACTAAGAAGCTGTCTACTAAAGAAGCTTCAAAATTATATTTCTGGCTTAAATAAATAGTTGCCTCCAAGAATAAAATCAGAAAATGTTAATGTATTGCTTAAACTGATCTGAAGATACACCTCAGTTATTCTATGTGCTTATAAGTAAGACTTCTAAAATATTTCTTTTATTTTTTTTTGTGCCTTCCCAGTTTTTGACTTGATTATACTCTGCTTGCCAAGTCATAGTCACTGCAAAGAAGCTCATTAGGTGTAGAAAAAGAAATACTCCAGTAGTGGACTGTAATGTTTTATATTTCTTTTCAAGAAAGATAAAACTAAGCAAAACACACTGAGAGTTTTGCTTCAGTTACAGATATAAACCAGCTTAACAGAAATACAGAAATGGATGGCAGTTAAAAGAGTACCAATATAGCCAAAATACACTGTGCTAAATCATTTGTGCAGCATAATGTAGTACCAGTAGTCAAACTGCTTCTGAAAATGTGACACTGTTGTACAGAGATTCATTAGTTTAGAAGATTAAGAATTTCAATGCTTCTTAGTGATCCTACCCTGATTTTGAGAGGTCCAAGTGCTTATCTGTTTCCAAAAAATCCAGGCTGCTTTGAGTGGATTAAATGGATTGTGCAGAGAGATGAAGGTGCTCAAAATCATTAGTCACTCTGGAAAAGATTTTATTTGGCTGTATTTGGTTTTGAACCTAAGATTGCTGCGCTAAACCAATATGCCAGTAGGCATGTTCACACAGGGATCTAGTCATACCTGTTTCACTTTAAGAAAGACGGCAATTCTGGCTATCCAGTTTCTGGTACTGTGTTACTTCTCTTGGTACCTACCATCCAGTGGTATGTTAATTTGAACCTGTGCAAAATCTCTCTGTCAGGAGGTCCTGATTTGGTAGCCCAAGTAGACTAGGTGTCACAGCTCCCTGTTGTTACTTTGCGAGAATGAGAAGAACCTGAATTCCTGGAGAGTGGCAGAGTCGAGCTCACATGGCAGCTGATGTATAATGAATAGAGATCCTCAATTAGTTGGAGGAGCTTTACTGCTGGTTACTAGCAAAATTATTTGAATACTTGCCTGTGTGTTCAGTGAAGAGTGTTTTAAATTTCAGTGGGTCAGACCCTGCCATTCTTCCTTTTCATGAAAATGCCATAACTTGGGTTAATATGAGTTTGAACTTGATGGCACTGAGGAAGGAAGGGAGGAGAAAATAATACAGTGAGCTCTTCAAAGAGACCTTTGCTCCTGACTTCCAGAACATGTGCTGTGGGAGGTCTTGACATGAAGCCCCCTCTCAGGCACACTTATTTTTTTCACTCTTAGCAAAGCAGCTCCTTGTGCAGCATAGGGTAGTGTCCTCTTGCCTTAGATCGTAGCTTTGTTGTTAAGCAAGAACAGTAGGCATGGTACTTAAGTACCCTGTTAGTTTTCTTCCAGTGACATGTATTCTTCTCTGTAGGTCACTTAGGTTGCTAAGTTACCCTGAGTGAGGTCAAAATTCTGGTTCTTTGACTTTGCAGCATCTGTGTTGAATGCCTTGCTTATGTGGATGAAATTGGACTTCTGTCTCTAGTTTGGATTATGTTCTTAGTGTTGTGAAACATTTCTATTTATAAGCATGCTAAAGCATGTTGTAATTATTCTGCTTCTCCTAAGGAGAAATTTTGGAGATGCAAGGAGGGAATCATGGATGAAAGGGTCATCTGGCATAAAGATGATAGGATGGCTCAGTTTGAAATTGATAGTTGGCTTTTGCTTTTGGGGAGCAGAAAGAGGCTGATAGTTATGTCTTAATGGATGCATGTAGATTCTACCTTCAAGCTTGGGATCTATTCTTCTGCATGAAACCAGCTCTTTTCAGACGGCATAGCTGAATTTTGTGCTAAACTTCCCCCAAGTTCTTGCTAACATGTGACTCTGCATCTGTGTAACGGACACATAGTTTCTTGGCATTCTGCATGCTCTATGGGGAGAGGTCCCCACCAAAATCATAAAGAGTTTGCATGATTGTGTTTTCTTGACTGAAGTTTCTTTAATCTTCACTTCTATTTGACAGTTACAGCTTAGAAAACAAATTCGCATTTTGTTTAAAAGAGTTTTTAAAAGTAACTAGAAACTGCAACTGTTTTTCAAATTACTTTTAAAGGTCATTTTCAAGCTTTTCTGCAGTGGCTAACTAAAAATAGCAATGAATTCAAAACAACCAAACTCTTGCTACATAATTACATCTTGACATTTAATCTTATGTCTTTAAAAATGATTCAGTATTTCTGTATTTGTACATCTATCTGTTTTACTTTCTGTTTATTTTCTATCACTGCATTGGGTCCAGGCAAGAAGCTGTGTATTCATAAGTACTGTTTTTATCAGGCAGTTTTTCTGTGTGGGCTTTAGTGTTTTACATGGTGAACGGAAAACATAATTTTGACAGGTAAAAATGATGTATCCTTTTTTTTCTCTCTACTTACACATAGGGCATAATGCAAGATGTGCAATTACTTGTCATGCCTCAAGGATTTATTTCTCAATGCCCAGATCTTAATCGCAGTAAGTCTCTTAATTTGTACACCATAAAATGAAAGGTGTGCTTTCTACCTATTTCTCTTCTACAAGGTTTCTGAAAGATTTGAGTTTCAGTATACTGGTTGTCAGCTTTGATGAGATTGTGAATTCATGGGGTGTTCGTTGTTTGTGGGGGTTTTTTTTGGCTTTTTTTGGCTTTTTTTGGTTGTTTGTTTGGTTTTTTTTTAATTAATATACATGTGTTGTTATTCTAGCATGCCCAACTTGTAATGACTTCCATGGACTTGTGCAGAAAATTATGGAACTGCAAGACATTTTAGCCAAAACATCAGCTAAGGTAGTGTTTACTAGGAGCCATGGCATGGGAGAAAAGAGGACTCTGTTTTAGTTGCTGTTTTTTAGATGATTTGTGCATATGTGGGGATGTGCATGGTATGTTTCTATGTTGGTATTTATATATCTGTGCCTAGTGTATACATAGAAACACCCATTTCAGAGAGCTTTGTTGTGGTTTTATAATTTTATAGAATCATATCTTTTAGTAGTAAAGAGAATCTAAATCACTGAGCAAGGAAAGGGCTAATAGATATTCAAGCTCTATCTATTAAGCTAACAAGTCAATAAACCTAGAACAAAATAGGTTACTGTGCTTATAGTACTTATTGCAGCAAGACTTACTGGTCCAAGACTTCTAGACCTGAGCTCCCAAAGACATATTCAGACAAAATATTTGCGAGATAAGGAGTTAAGAATTCAAAGCAGCATTTTCTTCTTCTTTTTTTTTTTTTTTTCCCTAGAATATCACACCAAAAGCACTCATGGCTGCCATTGAACATAAACTAATCTTCTTGTTTAAAATGTCAGTTCTCTAGATATGTGCAGGAATGTTGTTACCTGAGTGATTTGATGCACAAATGTTAAAAATGTTTTGAAGTGGAGAAACAATTACTAATATGTTGGGTTTGTGCTTTACTTCCAGTTTTGTATCTCTACTCAGATTCAGGTCTTTTGCACATATCTGAAAGTAGTTTATGTAGAGCAAGATTCTTGATCAGTTCACACATATAAAGATGAGAAATCAGTGTCCTTACCCGTCTTGATTACTCACGTTGTTTCATGGTGTCCCTGATGTTAAAGAAAGATGAAATGCATGGTGTCTTGCTTCTTAATTTCCATCTCTGAATGATTGATCGTTTAATCATATTGTATTTGACAATAACTGTTTTATTATCTTTGTATTTTCCTACGTGTATTCTCTCATCTGTATGCTTGACCATAAGGGGGACAGTTTCAATCATATTTATACTAATGTGGAAACCACTTACAAATTCAAAAGTTTTTTTTTGTGAACTTTTTTTTGTAAATACAGCTGTCTCAAGCTGAGCAGAGGATGAACAAGTTGGATCAATGCTACTGTGAAAGGACCTGCACAATGAAAGGCATGACTTACAGAGAGTTTGAATCCTGGACAGATGGCTGTAAGAACTGCACTTGCATGGTATGGCTACAGCTTGACTGAAGACTCTGAAACTCTAGTGTTCCCTCTGATTACAGTTTTACAGAGGCAAATAATGATAAAACTTCCAGGTGCATGCTAGGCAGTAACAACACAGTGCTAGAAAACCTGTTGTAAATTTAAGGAATAGTATTAATAAATAGATTTTCCTATTATTTCAGCAGTGCCAGCATGTGTAGCTCTCCTGTATTTCATGTCACCATACACAGATGCTATGCAATATACTTAGCTATCATGTTACTCCCATGCACTGAGTTGCAAATGGTTTCTATGGATTGTTAATTCCCTGCTTTTTGTCACTATAAACGCAGCCTTTTTCTTAGCAAATGATTTAATAGATCCCTTGTGTCTGATTCCCTTTGGTTGCCTTTGGTTATATCTCAGTAAGTAAGAAAGAGCGAAATGTCAGGGTCATATGCGTGCTCTATCACAAATGAAAAAGATTTGTTAGGTGGATGAAAGATTCCCAAAGGTACCACAACTCCAGAAGTGATTGCAAGTATCCTTTCAGGTACCAAACTATGGCATCTTTGTCACTGTCTATTCATGTAAAACTCGTTATTTCCATTTGAAGTCATTAAATGCCTAATCCAAAGGCCATTAGAATTTGCTGAAAAGACTGTTGTTGTCTACTCAGCACCTTAGATTGATTTGCTGCTATCTATAATTTGCTAAAGGGTTGTCCTTAAGCTTGGTATGATTTTGATCTTTGTATTTCTGGAAGGATAGTCACTTTGCTTTTAATAATTTGTGGTTGATGAGAAGACAACTTAGTCCATGGTATCAAATCTGACTGATAGCTATTGAAAATTATTTCAAATTGTTCTTAAGTGCATTACATTTTTTTTTCTCGTTTTTTTTTCTTGCAGCTATGATGTTATTACCTTTTAGAAATGTATTATTTCTTATGTAAAAATCACAAGGCAGAGTATTGTTCTGTGAGGCTGTTATTTCACATGACTCTGTCAATTAGCTGCTGATTGGCAGAATGTTTTACCTCCAAATAGATTTGCTTCTAAAAAAAAAGTTTATCATTATCATCTCAAAGAACCGATCATACACGTCTAAAAGTTTGTATGCATGATATTCCAAAGATATATTTTCTGTTCTTGTAGGTATTAAAAGAACCATGTTAAATTGTCTTTTTGGGTGTTGTTAGAGAGTGCATTACATTTAAAAATAGATTTTTAAGTTCCTGTGTTTGAGAACATCTCTGCTCTTGCTAAATATAACTACCAGTTAAGCACCTTTTGTTCTTCTAGAATGGTACCGTGCAGTGTGAGGCTTTGATTTGCCCCCTCTCTGACTGCCCGCTTAACTCTGCCCTGGCTTATGTGGATGGCAAGTGCTGCAAAGAATGTCAATGTAAGTTTTACTGTGGTCCTTCCTTCTACTGAACGTTTTGAAGTTTGTAAAGAAAATGAACCATTCTGTAAAAACATGTCAGTGAAAGAACTGATCAGGGAATGAAATATTTGAGTTGAGGAATTGGGGAACTTAAACTTCTCTGAAATATTTGGGGAAATTGATAACTGGAAAGTTTATTTTTTCAGGTGTGGGTATTTTGTTTTATTGTAGCTACATGTTTTTTGTGGGTTTTTTTTTGGTTTTTTTTGTTTGTTTGTTTTAAAGAATAAGTATTTCTTATCAATGCTTAAAAAGAAAAAAAGTGACTTAAAAAACTTCCTGCAGACTTCCGTAGTCTATCTTTTAGACCAAACTGCTGGAAATTGAAGAACAATTGCCTGGTGTTTGTTTTGACCAGTGTTTCTAACACCACTGTTGCAAGAAGAATGTACTTTCAACCTTCTGTTGTAGTAGAGGAGCGCTAGAAATGGAGGTTCAGATTTATGATTCTTCTTCTGTAATTAGAGGAAGAGAAAAATCATATTAGGCCCAAGAGAGCAGAAAAACTCAGACACCTAGAAATGTTCTTTCACAAAAGGTCAGGCAGAATGATACAGGAAACTGAATACAAGTAATTTAATATTGTCACTTAAGATAGTAATTACCTTTTGGTTTTACAGCAAGTTGGCTTTGTTGCAAAGAGACCAGAGAAGGAGTATTTTAGGTTAATCACTATCTAGATGGACTATATCTAATATTTCAGGTTGATTATGGGCATGTATTGGATAAGTGATGGTTATTTATTTTAGGCTACAGTGGAATCCATTCTTAAAATTCAGCATGAGATGCACACTCTTCACTCAGTAAATGTTGAGATTTTTCTGTGTGGTTTCATCACTCTTCTGCTGCTGTAAAAAAACTTCTTACAGAGTAGAGAGAAATACATAACTGGTTAAAATGACATGTTGTAAGATAAAATTCAGGAAGACGTTTTGTACTCCATTGATCTTGCTCCCACAGGAGTTTATTAATATTTAATTGTGTTAGAAGTTACACAAACCATCCCATTTTATGAAACCTTATTAACTTACTCAAGTAGATTAATTGTAATTGAGAGGAAATGAGAATTCAAATAATTTTTTATTTAACCAGCTTCACAGAATTTCTATGCATATTAGATGGCTCAGGGAATTCGTAGTTCCAGGGATGTGAAATGTGGGGAGTTCAAGCCTCTGTTTGAATCTGTGACCATGGTGGCAGAGCAGGAAAACCTCATCCTCTGAAGTATGTTTTTTGTAAGGTATTGCCTGTGAGTTGAGTTGTGAATTCTCCTTCCAGATGTTAATGGGGAAACCCTCACATCATGTGACTTCTTCTGAAGTTGTTTTTACTACCTAATTTTGACAAAGATCAAGCAATGCGAGTAAGCGTATGGACGTTGACCTTATCATACATGATTGCTATTTCTCCTTCCAATTAAGATACAGTTCTGGTACAACACACTGTGAAGTTTACTCTGATATTTCCTTTTTGATGTTCTTAGTATTATCAAAAGCCTTTTCATTTCCAGTGTTGTTAATTTGATACTAGTACATAATTCAATTTATAACTAACTTGCATATATGTATCTCTCTTGACAAACTACCAGAAAAATGATTAGATCAAAAAATATAAATAAAAATTACCTTTGAAAAATTATTCCTAGTTTCATCTACATTGTTTCAAGTGCCTTAAATAAAAAACAACAAAAAAAATCAACTTTTGAAATGGCCAAATCCCTGGAACCAAAGGAGAGTGTAAATTGGAGTCTCATTGACAAGGCAGTTAAATTCCAGTTAAAGAGTGGAAGTTAGAGGCAATGGAGACTGCAGGACCCTCACATGTTCTCCAAGCCAGTCTGGTGCAGATGCTGAATTGTCACTGAGGTCACATATATGTGCCAGCTTTATCTTGTCTTGGTGCCTTCAGCTTGAGGTCTGAGCTGATTGAGGTCAGTGTGCTCAGTGACCATGGTTCTTGGGGTCAAAGCTGAATTTCTTCATTTGGATAGGTTGTGAGAGTAATTTTTTTTGTTTTCTAATTCTCAGAGCAGTATCATGGGATGTAGCATCTGACTAGATTATGTAGAGCAAACACAGATGGCTTATAATTGGGAAGACAGCTAATTAGGGTGTGTTGCTCAAGGAGCCACTATCCTTAGTATTGGACAGTCAATCATAAATGCTGACAAAAAGTGATGCCTAATACACTGTTCTTTAGCCGGATATTGTATTGTTGTATTTGTTTCAAGACAGAACATGTATGGATTTTTTCTTGGTATTTGTGGTACCAACATTTGTTGGTTCTGACAAACTGAGTGTGAGTAGAACTGCCCAGGCAGTGGTAGGTGTGGCAGCCTTGTTGCTGTGTCTCACCCAGGGCTAAGTGCTTCCCTCCACAATTTTTCCTTTCTTCTGCTGGTGTTCAAACAAAGACACAAAAAATTGAGAGTGGGGTCTGATTTAATGACAGCTGGCATAGAAGAATAAAAGTGTACAGTGCTTAAGGCTTTTACAGTGACCAGCAAGCAGGCTTCCTGGTTTTTTTTTTTGTGTTTGTGTGGTTTTTTGTTTTGTTTGTTCGTTTTGTGTGTTTTGTTGTTACTGTTTTTTTGTTTTGTTTTCCCTGAGTCATTCAGGATGGAGTCATTCTTTATGGCTTTAGGCATGTATAGTTTATGAATATAATGTGGTTTCCCTTATACTAGTAAATAAAACAGAACAGGCACAGTCCTGTGACCCTAGGGGTAGGTCACACTTGTGGTTCACATCTGCATGGCTAAACTGTTCCCCTTCCCCTCCAACAGAATATCAGCATCCAGACAGCTGACTGGGAATGGCCTCTAGTCAGTGCTGTCCCCGCAGCCATGCATGGTGTTGCTTCAGAGCATGTTGGCTGGTACAAGACGAAATGGTGCCATGACGTGTGCTAACGCTCAAACCAGATGGAAGTTGCAGACTGTTATCAAGGGTTTTCAAGCCTGTTGTCATTTACTTTTTCAGTTACCTGTTGTGTTTTATTTGCTAGTTACGGACATCACCAGTTAGGTCGTCATAGCCAGTAAAAGAAACTGTCAAATCCAGAGGGCACATGGTGCTGAGAGGGGTTTGGAAGGGATGGGATGAATTGCCTTCTGAAGGTGGACATCTCTTTACATGGAGTGTACAGGGAGCCCCGATGATTAGGTTATACTAGATACAATAATGAATATTTAGACAGCTAAATTTGTGAGGTTAATCTTTCAGTCAGTTGCTGTAATGAATATCAGGTGGGTCCGATAGGAATGGAAAGTTCTGGATATTTAAACCTGGTCTGACATTAAGCTGAGAAGTTTGTGGGATCCTACCACCCTGCTAGAAATTGAACCTCAGCCCATCCCAGAATTTACATACTGGACAGTGCAGCTTTGTTGTATCTTGTATGATCACATTTTCAACACTTCAGAAATTTCATCACAACTGACTCTGAATGTTTTTCTTAAATGTTTAGTTCAGGGAGAACACTTAGAAAGGAATGTTGTGTGTATATATATGTATATATTTATTTTATAATTTTTTAAGAGTATTTTTGTTTTGATTTTGGTGGTTCTTGTGAACCAAAAGAAAAACTACAACCACCCAAACCCTGACCTTCTCCCCTAACTCTTTACCTTTGTCTGAGGACATTCAGACAACTTGTTCTGTTGTGTCTTGCGTCAAGGTCAATTCTGGTAGTGTAAGGAATAGCAATGCATGCAAATTATCCTTGTGTTTTCTTTTTGCTGTAATGGGCTAAAAGAAGCAACTGTCTTCCAAGGCACATAAATTGGCCATTGTCTTGGATATATGTTTCAGCTGCAGGCAAGCTATTCAACACAAAATTCAGTCCAGCTACCACAGCATACTTCTTAGATCAATGGGAGCTTCCTGTGGAGAATTGTTTGGAGCTGGAAAGCAGATACTACTTTCTTTTCTTTTTGCAATGCACTTTTAAACCTATTTGAGAAGGTATGTGCAAGAGGTCATTAAATTCTTTTCTCCTCTGCAGAGACAAATATATTGTGTGGTGATAGACACTGATACAAATCAGGGAAAGATTAAGCTTCCCTACTGACCCTATAAAGTATTGCTTTAGACCATGGACTTGGCTTAGGAAGTACAAGGATGAGTTCATTTATTTTAAGTGAATTGTGGAAGGACTGCCAATGTCTTAGTAGATGAGAGAATTGGTACTTGGTCAGCAAATCTTTTTATGGTAACATTTTTATTAGTTGGTCTATTTATTAGTCTGTTTTAACACTAAGGCATCCCTTTCAGTAGCTATGTGATATATGTATTTTATTTTAAATGGAGTCAGTGTATTTTTAACGAACTAAATGATTTTCATTATTTTTTAAGGCCAGAATTGATTATTGTACCTGTATCTGATGCAGTAATAATTCCCGTCACCAAAGACTGATCTCCAAGAAGAAATGGCTCTCTTCTCATCTGTGCCCTCCTCCTGGTAACACTGCAGATACTTACAGACCTAATCCCAAAATATTTAAGTCTATCCCACCACATTTCAGTGGAGGTTAAAGTCTGAGCCATTTTGTTCAAATCTGCAGGCTATGATTTTCCTATATACTTTTTTTTTTACTGAAACAGGACATTTGATGGTTTTCTGGTGCTTTGTAGTCAAATCCGCACTCTAGCACAAATATTGCGTATAGTGTATGTGGAAGCGTGGGCTGTACTGGATCAGCTCACACTTCTGTTGCTAGTAGGCTAGAGAGTGTGTAAAGGGAATATATAACTTGGAAAGGATTTTGGACAAAATAATTAAAACACAAATATGGACCTGGTAGCTCTTATAGCATGCATGGGTTCCTGATGCAGTGGTCTGTTTTGCTATATTGCAGTAAACATTTTTCTTATTAAAGTTAAGGGGATTTCCCCTCTTGCTCTTCACGATGCAGTGATCTTTTTCCCCAAAGTTACACACTCTTTTGCAAGCTCCAGTGCTTGTAGCCTACTAACACAGAGAGAAATTCTAAAAGCCCATCTGCTTCTTATTTGCACAGCAATTAATCATCAGCAAGAATGCAAAATTTTTATCTAGAAACTTAAGGAATATTGATTAATCTTCTTCTGAAATTCATCATTTATCCAGGTGGATTGAAGCATTAAGGACTTAAGCCTGTGCTGCTCTTGAAGTTTCGATTTTTCACAAAAATACCACCTTTTTTCCAGGCTGAAGGAATGGCATCGTCTTGCCTTAGGTGATGTCCATCAGTGGCAGGGTGGCATACCAGCCCCCACCTCATTTGGCAAGTGCCAGAGGAGCTTCTTCTGAATTCAGTGTGGCACAGAGAGGAGGGTGCAGCTCAGGGAAATGGTTGTATGACAGGATTAGTGAGTGCTGACTGAACAGGCCATCTTATCCTTGTAGTAAATCAGAAGAAGGGGCTGTCTGGAAACTGAAATGCAGCTCCAGCAGGTTGGCAGGGACACTGCATGGGTCTGGCCAGCATGCTCAGGGCAACAGAGCAGGCATTTGTGTGGAGGATGAAGAGGCAGTGAAGCAATGATTAGTCATTTATCATCGTTTTTTTAAAAAATACACGGTTTAGAATGTAAAGGAGAAGCAAAATTCTGGCTAATGCAAAAGTTTAGTTGCTTTTTGATGATAAATATTTCCATGTGGCTTTTTAAAGATACAAGTTCAAATAAAGCATAAATTCTGTTATTTTTGGATTTAAATTTTTTTTTTTTTTTTAATATGAAGTATCAGATAAATTATCCTACTTCAGAATAAACCAAAAAGATATCTGGAATATAGCCAGCCCTGGATTATTTCCTAAAGCTGTGTTATTTAGTATAACTTCCTGTAGTTGGGATGCAGAACTTCTGAATGTTATTTAGAAGAATAATGTCCACTCTGCCTCTGCTTTCTGGATTTTCTATGCCGAGATGATTCACATCAGCCTTATTTCTCAGGCTTTTGAGTCACATACAATGACAGTATCACATTATGACAGATAAAAAGCAATATATACATCCTTGTACTAGCAAGATGAATTACACTGTACTTTACTCCCTGTTTATACTGTTTTATTACTTCAACAAGTCATTGTCTTTAAAAGAAAGGCAGTACTTAGTTTAGAAATAGGACACAAATAATTTTTCTACAGAAATATTTTTGAAGGGAAAAAAATATATCCTTGAACTCATATAGGTCAATAAAATCAGTGGAGCGATTTTAGATTATAGTGGAAAAGCATAACTGCTGCACATTGTCATTTGTGAATCCAGCACAGCTCCTACCATCTCACTCTCATAGAATGGCTGAGGTTGGTAGGGACCTCTGGAGGTCATCTGGTCCAACTCCTCAGCTCAAGCAATGCCACCTAGAACAGGTTGCCCAGGACTGTGTCCAGACAGCTTTTTGAATATCTCCGAGGATGGAGACTCCACAACCACTCTGGGCAACTCTTGCCCATGCTTGGTAAGCCTCACAGTACAAAAGTGGTTTCATATGTCCAAATGAATTTTCATGTGTTTTAATTCATGCCCATTGCCTCTTGTCCCATCACTGCACACGACTGAGAACAGTCTGTCTCCTTCTTCTCCATTCCTTTCCATCAGGATTTTGCATACCTTGGGAAGATTTTTTCAGAGCCTTCTTTTCTCTGGGTAGTGTAACGTCTCAGGAATCAGAGCGCTGAGACTCTCCTAAGAACATTTTGGGGCCCTTTGTGTCCTGACCTCAAAGCCAGCTGAAGACAGTAGAAAGACCCCCCTTGGCTTTGGTAGGCAGGGCCAGTCCTCACCCTTGACCCTTGCTGCTGAGTCTCTGCTATATTTTCAATGGTTGAGCTATAGAAAGTTTCAAACTACTTTTATACCGTAGCAGTATATTTAGTTTATATCTGTTATACATCCAGTGGCAGAATTGTCAGGGTTTTTTTGGGACAGAACTTGTAGTCTCCAATGACCTCTGTTCTTTATAAGCTGGGCAGCGTACCTCCATCAGAAGGGAAACACTGTCTTTTCACTTGCAGTTCCCTTCTGAGAAGGAAACTTATCCCTCATATGTCTGTTGTTCTGAGTAAATTAAAATGCGGCTTACAGTAATTGGACTTCTCAGAATATTTTGTTCCTACGTTTCCTTTCCTCCTTCCCCACTTCCTTTGAATTTCATTGTTCTGCATTAGCAGAGGTGGACTTGGGGAGTCAGTGCACTGTGCCTCAGTCAGTTTTTTACTGAATCAGAGTTCAACTCCCTCCTAGGTAAGTGACTTTTTAGCTATTTTGGACCCCATGCATTATGGAATTCCACTGAAAGACTCTAGATCTGGAGACAGTGTATCAGTATATGAGGAGAGTTCCAGTTAATGGTAAAGTCATCTAGTTTTAGTCTTACTGTGTGCCTGAGGAATGAATTATATGAAGTATGCTTAAGAAAATCCTTATTCATTACAATACATTACACTGCACTAAAGAAGAAATTGGAAACGTAATACTGGTAAATTTATTGATACAGAATTAAAAATATTTTTTTTTTACATGGAAAAATTTTGCTGTAAGCCATTCTCTGGTCTCTCCTGCTCTTCTTAAAACCAATTTTGTCAAGGCTGTCTGGGAAAAGTGTCTATTCTTTTCCATTCCTTTTTCATTATATTCTTACCAGGGAGTTTGCAAAATATAAAATATGTGCAGTCTTATTATTTTAGTTTATTTCTACTGCATGTAAAACAATAGCATATGTTAGATATGAATATGTTGGCTTTCAGACAGCTGGGAGTGGACAGATTGGCACTGTTCCAGTCTCTTATAAGTTACTACCCTGACTTTAATAATGCTATTTTGATCAGAATTTGCTTAGTTGATATATTATTAGAAATAATAATAATACAAATCTGGTTCTATTTATAATTACAAAACCCACGTGGGGCTTTGATTTTAGTGTGTTTGTTCTCTCCATTGATGTGCTAATGTCACTGTACACTTGAATCAATGGAGTATGGTGGGTTATGGTTTGTGGTTTTTTTTTTTTTTTTTCCCTCTTTTTGGTCTCACAATCAGGAGCACATTGCCAAATCATCAGCTTGTAGCTGATGTTCAGATTTTTTTCCTCGAGCTTTTCCTCTATAGTTCTTGCAATTTTCTCTGGTACCAGTAACAATTATCTTTAATGGGCATGTGTTCTGAAGAGACCAGAACTTGGCTTTAGCTGAAAAACCCAAAACTGGAGTTTTTGAACAAGGTCACAGAATATTAACAGGTTGGAGGCAGAGGGCACTTCATGGAGCTGGAGAAAGCAAAATACCAAAACTCAGACAGCCAAATGAGATTCATGGCTTGGACCTGTGCAGTTTTGCAAAGCACAGTTTGCACCTGACATATTCCTAACAGGATTGCCATGTTGACAGAGATCATCAGGGTGGAAAACTGGCCGTGGGGGAGACATGGGTAGGAGCCATGGGAGTGTAAAAGAAGGCACATGTACAGTTTTCTGACAGTCCCTATGTCATGTGAAATGAAAAACTGGGTAGGTTGTGAAGGCTGAAACTCAATAAATAAAATGCTACAACAACCCTACCACGAAACTGTCAATAATGTGATCTTATTTCCCTGGCAGTCTAAGGAAGGGATGGTAAAATATGAGTGAAGCTGATTCAGTGAGATTAATATAAAATGAAGTATATTGTTATTCTTTACTTTTCTTTTTTTAAAAGATAATGATTTAAACCAGTGGCTTTCAGTCTTTTTGACTGCAGAAGTTTGAAATTTTTTCAGTGGAAACATGTAGTGAATTAAACCTTCTAGTGCTTGGGTTACTTCTCTTAGCCATCACTTGCAGATATCTGAAGGGTGATGTATAGACCTCTAGGCTGTTATTGATCACTGTTTCTACAGCTGTCAGCTCATAAATTATATTCAGCTTCAAATAATGGCCACTCTGTACCATGTAAGACACAACTTCGAAATTGAAATCTCAACAGATAGGGTATATCAGTCTTTTCTTATACTTTCTTCATTTGTTCCCTTCATAACAATTGTTACCGTCCTCTTTATTTGAAGTTTCTGCTCTTTGCTTTCTTCACTGTACCAGGCACAGGACTGTATCTATGGTGATTCCTGTGTTTTTGTATCACTATTTTGCCTCTTTGCCAACATAAAGAGCGTTTTTTCACAATTTTTTTTAACCTTTTTTTGTGGGGTTTATTTGATTCCAGTTTCCACTAAGAAGAAAACTGTCCATTTGTTTGGGAAAGCTGTGGAGCATCCTAAGCCTTTCTGTACAGAATAGCTGACTAGTATTTTTTTCGTCCTACTTGTTGAAATTACTTCAGTAGCTTTCTGCTTTTAAATGAAAATTCTGGTACTATCTTGCTTGCTCTTAGAAAGTGTATGTAAAATTTTTTCGAGTATAATTTTGATTACTTTCCAGATTTCATTTTGTTTTTAATTGGTGACATTTGATTAAACCCCCTTAAAATTATTTGGCATCTAGATTTATTTTTTTTTTTCCCAACAGATGAATGAAATTTGAAGATACTATTAGGTTTGCTGTTTCGCATTGTCATAAGCTGTTGTGGTGAAGAACAGGGTTTTTTATCTTGCTCATTTCTCATGTCCAGCATAGTAGTGTTAGAATGATATTATAGCGACATCAGTTTGATGTAATAAATTGGGACAGAAAACACCTAGTTTCTGTTACCAGATTTTTTAAAAAATCTCCCTATCCTGGAGGCAAAGCAAGAAAATATGCTTAACTCATCTGGAAAATAGACACATATCTATTTTTTCTAGTGAGTGAGTGCTTCAAATACTTTGAAGGTAAGGAAACTGAACGGCATAATTGTCCCTATATTTTTATTACTTTGACAAAAAGATATGAATTCAGGTATTATTTTTAGGTTATATTAATATTCACCAAAGTGCAGCATCCTCTCTAGACAAATTTTGCAGCCTTGTAAAGGGGGAGCTTTGTAGATATTTTCATCGTGTTATATCCAGAAGCTTCATAGGTGCTTAAGGCACCTAAATGAGAAATCAAATCTGAGTGTCGCGTAGAAGAGATAACAATCTTTCATATGGTTGTTGTGGAGTTCTCAGACAGGCTTCTTAGTAGTAGCAGTGTACGAGTTCAGAATGCTTAAATCTTGTCCATGGTCTTCTGTGGTTCTGTATGTATAGGGTTGGTAGCATGATGTAAGCACCTAACCACAGCTTTTTCATTTTACTAATATTTTTAATATTTTGTCATGGAATTGCTATGAAGAAATGTGGGAATAAAGGATTACATTAAAAAGAGAAAATTAAAATAGACAAGTGAGGATGCAACTCCTTTATTTATTGTTATGCATCAGTTCAGCCATCTTGATGCACACTTTTGCACATTTGCTCCTTTTTCCTTTGTAACACCTTGAGCCTCATGAAAACTCAGTGGAAATAAAAGGTTGATTCTTACGGTGTGAGAAAACATATTAAAAATCCTCACCTTCACTTCTGCTGTGCTCTGAAAACTAGTCTGTGTGTACCTTGCAACAGAGTTTCATCATCTGGGAAGCAATTACTTACCGGTACTGTTTAAAGCAAGTCCTTGCTGACAATTTAGAATAGACAGCAAGAGCTCTGTCCTTCCTTCTTTCCAATAAAATGCCATGTTTTGAAGTCTAACCTCTTCTAAACCTGTCTGGACAGATATCAAGGTCAGTTAAATAAAATCTTAGAGTAGTTGTATTTCAACAATGTATTTCAACAACGTTTTGTAGAACAGAAGAGACTCTTGGAGAATGATAGCCCTTGAGTGTTTTATCCCCCCCAAACTATGAAGCTCATATTGCAAAACAAATAGAATGCTGCCTTTTAGGATGCAGTTCTTAACACACCATGGTTGACTTGCAAGTAGGGAGATGCAGTGAACAAATTTATTTAAGGAGCTGTACCTGTTACTGCTATTAATTACTTGTATTAAGGTAGCTTTAAAACCCTGATGTTATGAAGACCCATCAATCTAGTTACTGTACACACAAAAGGCAGTCCTCTCCCTGTTCTTGATGATTTGACAGTTTATAGTGTAAGAGCAAGACAGGACACTGCATACAGAGCCAAAGGTGTGAGGAGAGTGAGGGAAAACTAAAATAAATGAGTCATTGTCCTGCCAGGCTTCTCTCTCAGGTGTGACTGTGCACTTCTGGCTAGATATTCATGACCTCTGACTTGGAGCTGTTGGCACTGTAGTCTGTGCCTTGTTTTCATATTAGGGATTGTGTCTGGCAGGAAATAGATGTATTGAGTTAGTGGTGCTTAGTCAAGATTTGAGGGATTTTTTTTTTTTTTTCTTTTTCATTCTCTCAAGATATTTTACTTCCATTGTTTTTAGCTCTGAGAACAACGGAATTTAGAGGGAGGGGAAAGGAGAAACTAATTTGACTTTTTGATATAATTCAGTATCTCACATCTTCAAAGCACAATAGCATTATGCTTATTTTCGCCTTGCATTTCTCATGGAAATACTGAAGTATTCCCCATGTATTGAGGTGATGTGATCACTGGTTGATTCATTTACTCGCTCCCAATAAAGTTCCCTCTAACAAAACCAGATTATTCCACAGGACAGATAGTGCTTGTTCTTGACAGGGCAACACCTCAAGTTTTTTATCTGTCATGTCTGATCATCATGAGTCCACTGTTCCTTTATAATTCTATGATGTATCCATACAAGGTCTCTTCAGCTCATGAAAAGAAAGTCTTTGCTAATAATATATTGGTAAATATATTGAGGAATTGAAGAATTTATCAATACAAACTGCAGTTTTTCTTTTGTGTTTGAAATAAAAAAAAAGAAAAAGGATCGTTTCATGAAATTCATTATTTTGTCTTAATGCTATATAACCCATACCAGTAATTTTTGAGATTATTAGTAATGAAATAAATTACATGTAAAAATGTACCTTTTTCTTTTCTGTGCCATTGAAATTGCAGAACTGTGCCTTATGCAGGTATTATGCTAATAGGTATTAATTAAAAATGAAATAATTTTTTTTGCTTACTGTACTTTCTAATTCATGATTTCCATACAAGGTAGTGGTAGACAAAAGAAAAGGAAAAAAGTGAGTTGACTGACATATCAATAAGATGAAAGCATTGCAACTCTCCTGGAGACTGGGTATACACTACAGCCCCATAGAGACAAACACACCTGGTTCTACAAGCATGTGAAGGCTGAGTCTAATGTCTGGAAAGGTCCCTCTGAAGAGCACAGGAGTATTAACATAGGACTTTTTTTTTTTTTTTTTTTTTTTTAATTAGCAGTGACTGTAAGGCTATCTTTCATTAGCGTAGTTCCTAGATATAAAAAAGGAATAGTCACATTAACAGCTGCTATGAACTCCATCTTACAGTTTTTCTGTGACTGGGTTGGAGAATAAATGGGTGCACTCTGGAGAAATTAGCTTTGACAAAGCAAAATCTGTGAACATCTGCTCCAGCACTTTTACATTTTTAATTATTTCAATCCTGAACCAACTTTAGACATGAAATACTGTATTGTTTAGGAATATTCTATGGATAATAGTAACTTCTGGCAGCCTTGAGAAACAGGGTCGAGATGTTAGCTGTACGTAGGTTTCTATTGAAAGTTGTCTTTTGAAAATTTCCAACTCTATTGGTAGCACCCGATTCTTTATTTTTTTTTTAGATTAATTTTTGATTAAATGCTATTTGATAATGAATGTTGAGAGTGTGTAAATAGCAAATTTGGAAAGTCAATTTGCATAACTGACTTTAATCAAGTTTTCAAAAAATGTATTTACCTTGCTGTTTGAGTTAAAAACCTTTTGGTGAGCTAATGCTAAGGACTTAGCTTAAGAATGTTAAGTAGAATTCTTCGGAGTGTTTGTGATTATACCAACTAATCCTGTCGTTCCTGCTGAATTGAGGGAGGAAAGTGATGTATCTTGGAACAGAGACAGGAGGATGGGCAGATTCCTTATTTGGGAAGAAATTGAGTGGAAGAAGAGTTAAGAGCATGAAACCCCGTTCTGTTCCTGTAGGGACCTAGATGCAAGGTGCCTTGAAAGAACTGAGACCTAGCAACAACAATAGATGTGGTGCTCCATCTGTGCACTAATCCACTCCTGGGAACATCTAAATGCACTAGATTTGCCTGTGCCATAATGCAAATAAGGCATATGTGCTTATTACTGTAATATCCAAGTTAACAAGGAGCTGCCATTTGTAGGGGAAGTGAAAGCACTTGGATTTGGTAGGAAAGTAAATACAGTAAAGCAGCTCTACGTGATGCCAGATCACAAGAAGTCATGCCTTGATCCTGGAGGTTTGTGCAGGAAAGTCACAGTGCAGAATTTCTAGCTAAAGTGTCTGTGGAATTTTTTCTGGGCCAAGGAGAGGCTGGTTGAGAATGGGAACATCAGGAAGGTCCATGATAGTCACTCAGATACGGACACTTAAATAGTGTGCCAAATTTTTGAAGAAGAAGCTGTTTGGAACCTCTATGAACTGGGAGCATGGAAATGTTGCATCCAAGTTATCTTCACCTAAAGAAATGCTGGATTTACTACTCTGTGGTGAACTGAGTAGTTTTGCTCTTTGTATAGGATGTTTTTTAATTCTGTCAAATGAAAGACTGTCAAAATCTCTGAGGGTGCTGCCATTCAGAGATACTTGCCTTTTACCAAATATGCTCACATGATCTCTGTCCACAAAGCTGCAGAAAACAACCATCTCACTAGTCATGCAAAAATGTGTCTTTGAAAGTTATGCATAAGTGGTGCACACTATTTTTTTCATGCTAAATCTGGGCAAAATATGTGTAGTATCCCAAAATGTTTTATTTCTTCCCCCTGCCCTGATTGAAGTGTCTGTGGAATAGTAAGTTACTCCGTGTAAGGGCTGTTGCAGAAAGTGTCCTCCCGTGTCATGTCAGTGGGTTGTCTTAACGTATGGTATGGCAATAGAGAACACAAACTACATTTTGTATAGTAAATGAATGCTGATGGGTGATAACTGTTCACCTCCCATATTTTTAAAATAGCAACTCAAAAGCATGCAGATCTTTAGCAATTCTTCATTACTTTCAGAAATTCCCAACTGTCAGTTCTAATCAATTAATTGTATTTCATATTGTGTATGGATCCCTGTGACTTGAGGCTTTACGATGGGTGTATGTGCAAGTTTAAGCATGTCATGAAGTATAAGGTCTTTTGGGGAGATGTCTATCTATTTTTCTACACAGCACCACTTTTCTCTTTACAAACTTTTCAGAAAAGCACCTTTTACGTTTAGCCTGGCAGTTCAGCAGTGAGAAGGTGGAACTGAAGCAGAAATTTCCCTGCTGTAGCTGTCAGTATTTGATAAAATATCTGTCTGCACCTTTACTAAGATAGAGAACTGTGTCACTACTATTGTGAGTAGCTTACATAAGGAGTCCATCAGATAATGTCTAATCTTACTTTTATGAGGACTAGATGGGCATGTAATGTTTGCATTGAAGTTCTTTTGGCCTTGTGGACTGTTGTGCTATTTATAAACCTTTAATATAATTGTAGCACAGTCATCATATAATTAATATTAACCTTAATTGCTTTTCTTCTTTTGACATCCTCTAAGGCTTTTATCTTGCTATTTGAGTTTATTGTTTGACATTTTGCTTCAAAAGTTATTTGAGTATGAGATGGCCAACATAGTTACTAGTTAACTTAGTTAATTCAGCATAAAATGGATGAGCATTTTGATTACGTTAGTCATGCCCAAATTTAGAGTCCAAATTATTCTAGTTGAGCAGAATGACAAGCAGAATGTGGTCCATTGCTCTAAAAGACAAGGTTATGCATGTTTGTCCATATAAATATTTTGGCTGTCATATTTAACCAAGTTAAAGTTGCAGTGTGGGTAGCAGTAATGCTGTTTTTAAGAGAAGCTGACATCAAGCATGTTGTTCGATTGGAACTTTGCTTAACTGGAGACAACTTTCTTTGTTCAATGTGATGTCCACTGGCTTTGATTGGTTGCAAGCTCTTTCCCAGACTTGTTTGTCCAGCAGCCTACTTTCATCTGCCATGTCTCTTTGCCTCAGCTGAACTGCTATTAACAGAGGTTTTAGTCACATTTTGATGTGCTTTTTCAGTGTTCAGATTGCTTTTTTAGTCTTTAAGGATGCCTCAAAAAGCCCTCATTCTAGGGCTCAGATGAATTCTACAGAAGACTTCCAAGCAAGAACACATGTGTTAGATGAATTTTGACATTTCCCCATAATAGTTAATGGAAATATAGGAAACGAGAGAGGTAGGTAAAAGGATTTATAATTTTCATTGACTCCTTGCCAATGTGACTAAACAGCCCATTAGTGTTGTTTGAGGTGGCTCACACCGCAGATGCTCTTAAATGATCATAATAGTACTGTAGAACAACGAATTCATGTTTTCAGTGTAATAGAGACATTTAGCGTTTCTGGCTAACAAGAAATAAGATGCAAATAATAAATGATTCCTTATCATCAGGAAATTTCACATCAGATTTTAATATTTTAGCTGAGGAAACAGAAGCACATATATGCAGCTTTTCAGCAGTGATTAACTAGAACAATTAGCAACGTATGTTCCAGATTGAAATCTAGAATTATTTTGAATTATTGAGGGAGATGCCATGAAATGAGACAAGACTCCAGTCTCACTGACTGTAGTAGCAGAGGAACTTGTCCTCTCCAGAAAATGAGCAAAGAAGAAATAACATCTGAATCCCTTCAAAGATAAATGACAAAGTGGTGAGAGCAATGGCTAGTAATGGCATGGCAGTTGAGAGAGAAATTCATGAAAGGTGACCATTATCTCTGTGTGTATTTATAAGGATAAAGCCACACAGAGGTTTTGCACTAGGTAAGCTTGCAAAGTAGGATTAATGGGATTTACACAATGCCTAAGCCTCAATCTGTGAGCAACAGGAAATGTAATCAAGCAGATTCCAAGGAGGAAGTTGGAAAATTAAATGGACAAGATGAGGGGTTTATGTACGCTAATTTTTGGTGTTTCCCACCCCACCATATGTGAAGAAAGAATGCTGTGACACAGACTTAAATTACCAGATTTAAGTTGTACATCCGTGATTGCTGAAAGATTTCACAAAACTTTAAGTCACTTGTGTCACTTATAGGGCTGTTATAAATACAAGAAAATAAAGTGGTTTGAGAAGTTCACCAATGTCCTCAACTTTCTGCTTTCCCTTGGTGGTATGTCTGAATCAAAATTAGCTTTGATACCACAGGGGAATGCACATACATTTCTTAGAGGAAGGCATACACAGTCTCGATAGCAAAGGTGATAAATACAGAAGTGAGAAAATGTACGCAATGACATCCTGTTAACTCAGTGAGCAGAAGGCAGGAGTTAACTGGGTCATGGATTTTGTATGGACATTTTAAGAAATGCAGAAGGAAAGTGCTGTCTGGAGGCCAATGAGAAGAAGAAAGGGTTGTGAAAGAGAAGTGATGGTTTGACAAACTGTTGATAATTCACTGAGCGAACACAACAGCCAATAGACTCCTGAAAGATTCCTTTTGCTAGGTGAATATGGAGAAGATGTGATGTTATCACAGTGTGTTAAATGGAGAATACTGAGAGGGGATTTAATAAAGGTTTATAAATATATGAGGGCTGAGTGTCGGGAGGAGGGGGGCAGCCTCTTCTCACTTGTGCCCTGTGATAGGACAAGGGGAAATGGATGTAAGCTAGAGCACAGGAAGTTCCACCTCAACATGAGGAGGAACTTCTTTACTGTAAGGGTCACAAAGCACTGGAACTGGCTCCCCAGAGAGGTTGTGGAGTCTCCTTCTCTGGAGACTTTCAAGACCCGCCTGGGTGTGTTCCTTTGTGACCTGTGCTACATTATATGGTCCTGCTCTGGCAGGGTGGTTGGACTTGAAGATCTCCAAGGTCCCTTCCAATCCCTGACATCCTGTGATCCTGTGGTAATACAGTTATTTTTTATAAATAATTATAATATATAAACATTATCACTACACCTGTGTAAATTAGCAGTGGGGTTATAAGCAGACCTTGCTAATAATTTTTTAGACCCTGTAATATCATTGTGACATTTGATCACCTTCTGTATACAAATATGTCAAGAGTACTCAAAATTTACAGTAGGCTTTGTAGACTTCCTGTTTCATCCTCTTAGAAAAATGTGCTTTGAATATTACAACTTGTTTTACGTACTGGGAGGATGTAGAAGTTTGATGGCAGGAGGAAATGGTTGATGTAAGTCAGCTGTAGATAAAATCCTACATAGGCAATAACTATCAAGTTCTGGAACAACTACTCATCGGGTAATTTCTTGACTGTGACTCAGTCTGTCAAATGAAACGAATTAGGAAGACGAAAGATGATGTGTTTCCCCAGAGAGACACCAATCACAAACTAATCACAGCATCCTGGGAAGCATCTAGCCAAGCAGAAATTAAATCTTCTCCGGACTTTCCAATTACACAGTTGTAGTCCAGATGTTCATGTTGTTGAAATATCTTTATTTCTGAAGGAAAATAAAGACATGAAACACCACCATCATTGGATGTGTACTGGCTGCGACAGTTGCTGTCAAGAGGCAGGAGAAATGTTCTGTTCCATGCTACCTGGGACATGGGTCCCACTGTCTTAAGAGGAAACAGGGGTCAGAACCAAGTTAGAAGCTTTGTCTTTCTAGAATTCTTTCCAAGTGTATTCAATGCTTGCCTAACCAAACAACCTTAGAGTAAAACTTTAGAAGCTTTCAGGTAGCTTGATGAAAATATGCCCTTTGCTGTCTGGTAGGATGCCTCCTCTGTGGGCAGCAAAAGAAAAGCAGGAAGGCAAGAGAACAGGAGAGACAGGGTCATTTATGGGAGTACTGGAGAAGAAAAGACTGTATGCACTAGCAAACTTAGACCATTACTAAACCCACTGGTATCTGTCTTGTTCAATAAACATGGAGCTAGTGGTACTGATGGAGATGAAGTGCCTGTGTTTTTTGTAAGCTCATTTGGCTAGATTAGCATGGGTGAGAAGAAAAAAATAAGTGGTAGTGCTGTGAATTAGAGCTTCAGAGTGTATATTAGTTCTTGCAGCTTTTTAATGGAAGGAACTGCCCAAATATAGTGGAATCCTTCATGTTTTAGGGAACACTAATGGGAAAGAAATAATCCAGGTAGTGTTGATTTGAATGATTTTAAGAAATGTCCCTTTTGAATGTAGTAAACAGTAAGAGCAGCAGTCCATAAGAAGACGTGATTTGGCTTGTATTCAGATTATTCAGGTTAACAGGTTTTCCATTTAGTTTCAGTTTAGCTTTTCAATTGGGCATTTATTGTTTGTTGCGTTTTCTTTCTTTTCTTTAATGTAGTTTGGTCACTCTTAACAGGCAGGTGCCTAATATGAGGAAGCTTTATAACCTTGCTGACAAAGCCACAGAAAAACCCAATAGTTGGAAATATTTATTTAGGAGAATTCAATGAATGAGATATAATTTTCTTAGTTGCATGATGGCCAGGTGTTGTGGTTGTGGAGGTGGGGATGTGAGCACTGCTTGAAACTTCTGGGACCCAAACAAGCAAGTGTATTGAAACATGCACTCTGCTGCCACTTTCCAGCCTTTGAGAAAAAAAATCTTTTGAGTGTGTGAAGACACACAGGAAAGGGACAAGGGCTGTCTGGGAAGAGCCATCTTTCACAGCCCCAAAACTTGTAAGTTTTTTTTTCTTTTTTTCCAAGGCTTTATGGA
The DNA here is from genome assembly GCA_033439905.1 of Ceryle rudis. Classification (NCBI taxonomy): domain Eukaryota; kingdom Metazoa; phylum Chordata; class Aves; order Coraciiformes; family Cerylidae; genus Ceryle; species Ceryle rudis. The sequence continues at coordinate 59,942 of JAAGNO010009350.1, read as the reverse complement.
GATGAGTTGATTTTCTTGCTTGAAAGCAAGTGTTTGTGATAGTGCATCACTGCATTATGATGATTTCATATGGCAAGACTTCTAAAAGCTGTTGGTGGAATCAAGAAATAACTTTATGATTTCACACTAGGCTGGATGTGTTCTTTTGATGTTTTTCTGAGTTTCTCTGAAGAATAAGAGGTTTGTTGCCATTGATAAGGAGACTGGATTTAATGAACTATACTTTGAGGTAGTAACAGATGCTGGTGTTTTGTGGGTTTTGTGGTTTTTTTTTGTTTGTTTGTTTGTTTGGGTTTTTTTTGTTGTTTGTGTTTTTTTTTTTTTAAAGATGCCTTGGTGGTCTTATTCATACATTAGGAGCCTGTGGCCTTGGGAGAGTGTTTTCTTCAAAGACAGAATGACAGTGATTTTGGTGTTTTTTTGCATTTCCTCTCTGCCTGTCGGAAACATGAGGATATGTGAAGTTATCAGTCCATTACCATTGTGTGGTCCTCAGGCATTGCTATATGTCATTTATTTCCTGTCACATGAAGTTGTTAGCAGCTTGAAATGTATGGGGCAAGGGAAAGGGCTTAATATATTAGTTCAGTTTAGTGTCATGTCCCGTAATATATAGGAGGTGATATATATTACTGGATGATTTACTTGTCCTGTCTGGATTCAAGATCTGCTAGCCCCAGTAAAGATTTATATAGATTTTTTTCACCTAATTCCTTCTAGAAGAGACTGTTTTCTGGGAAAGAGGCACTTGTTGAGCTTTTTGGAGTCCTTGTGACCTTTCTTTGTGAATGTTGTATGAACTTCTTCTAGTGCTAGGACTCTCCCCTGACTCTCTCCTGTGGCTCTTTTCTGTGTAAGTCTGACTGTAAACTCTGCCATTCATGGGATTTGGGGTATTGCAACATGATATGATATTACTTCATGGAAGTGTGGTGCAGGCTTATGTCACACAAGATACTTGATATTTTATAAAATATTACAACTCATATTTTGGAATTTGAAAAAAGATTTTTTTGTCACACTGCCCATCATGCCTTTTTCTACATCAGTTCCAAGAATTGACTTTTTACACGATGACAAATTAATAGGTTTGTAAAATTAAGGAGCTGCAAGTTAAAAAAAAAAAAAAAATTAACGAGAATTCAAATTAACACCAGTAATGATAATTAATATAGATCAGGCAATAAAAGCTCTTGTACTTTTAGATATTTAAAAACTGTCTACAGATTCTAGTTTATTTAACAGACTATATAAATCTCTCTGTGACTGTATTGTAGTATAGTTGGTTTACATCTCCAAATCAAAGATTAACAAATTAGACGTCTAGCATGTAATCTAGAACTTGGAAGTGGTAACCTACCCCTGTTATGTCATAATCATGCTTACTTGGTGAGCCTTGGCTGTGTCCTAAGCAACAGAGACAGACATCCGATTTTCTATACCTAGTAGTTACATTACTTAGCCTTACTTACTTAAACCTTATGGTGAGCAATCCAGTATGAGCTGTGTCAGCACGCTGCTCTAAAACTTTGCTCTGCCAGGGTACAGGAGTGGCATCAAGCCAGGTCATGGTATAACAAACACCAATCCTAGGGGATCATTCAGTCATTTGATCATTGAAGACTTGATCCTACCTCTGTAGGAATGAAACCTATAGGAAAAAAACTCAAACACAGTCACTGAAGCTTGGTTCCTGTACAGTAAAATTCATATGCTCTAATATACTACATCAGTAATGGTAAATAACTGGGATAATCAAGATAGGAATACAGCACATTTAAATAGCTGTGTGGGGTGTGATAACAAATAAATATGTGGCTTCAGTGATCACCCTTTGTCATTCAGTGTTCCTCTTCAAGAAACTGAATATCTATTAATGCCACTTGCACTGCTGCATTTTCCTTTTTGCCCCTGAGGGAGTCAGAGCTTCCTTGGCGTGACCTGAGACACATCTCTTCTGCCCTCTCAGTAGCTGTCTGTACTCCATATTGCTTCAACATCCTTCACATTTTGCTTATGTATGCTTTTCTGGTTCTTCTGTGTTCTTTGTCTCCACTGATTTTTTTTGCTTGTGATATCCAGAGTCCTACAGGTGGGTTTAGAATATTCTTGCAGCTGATTCATTTTTTTCCTTTTTGGAATGCCGCTATCTTTAAGAAAATGTATCAGTTCTACAAGCAGTACTAACGCTTTTTTACAAATCATTCTGTTATTTTCTAGTATTTATTTATTTATTTATTTATTTATTTTCTCTTGAAGCGGTGTGTGTATTTGAAGGCAGAACCTACTTTGAAGGACAAAGAGAAACTGTGTATTCAAGCTCAGGGGACTGTGTTCTGTTTGAGTGCAAGGTAAGCACACTGTTGATGGAAAAAAAATATTCTTGCCTGATATAAGTATTAAAGCCCCATGGAAAGAAACTGTTGAAGTACAGATAAGTCTACCTTAGGAAGTGGTAACAGCAAAGGCATCTAAGGGGTCCTGTGTTCATTTTGTCTTACTGAGTTCCATGTAAAATTTTGCAAATAAATTTAGTTTGCATAGCTGCAAGTTTTGATTATGCAGCTTGACAATCCATCTGCATTCTTTCCTTCTTAGGTATCATCTCCATCATCAGTAATAAAAATCCATCAGACTACCTTATGTTTCCATTGACACTGTTATTGTTCAAATTATGTGCTCAGGTACAAGAGATGCATGAATGTGGTGGGGACATGATTTGAAAATCAGGATAATTCTTAGTGGAAAAAGCTAGATGAAAAAGAAGGAAAAGAGTTGGTACACCAAGTGCCTGGTTGTATTTCTACTGGTGGAAATTGGGTATGGTCATTGATTTATTTGTAAGCAGAACATGCATGATACCTGGTCAGTCTTGTCCTGCTTCATGAACAGAGTTGCTCTTCAGGGCACAAAAGCACTTTAAAGGCAAAATATACCCCAGGGATGGCTGTGGTTTGAGAATTACACAAACTGCTGCAGTGTGTCCTGTGTTGCCTCTCCAGGGGAGCGATGAGGAGGAATTCCCTTTGGATAGAGAGCAACACGCTGTGAGGTGGAGTTGAAAAACTGAGCACACATTTCTTGGGTAGAGGAAGAGAGGGGAGCAGCTCCTCTGGCCACTCTTCAGCTATCTGTGGGACCAGTTTCTGGAAATCTCAACACATTTTCATACAGTTGTGAAGAAGTATATTTTAGAAAGTAGAACTGGGGACTATTTTCTTACCGTTGCTGATTTTAATCTTTGTGAGCTTAGTTCCTGGAGTAGATGCTTTGAAACCCTTTTGAGAAAGGAAAGAAGAAGCTGGCCAGAAATAATTTTACATTCAGTTGTACACTTCTCAACACCGTGAGATTGTATTTTTAACATGACACCTGGGACATGAATTCTGTGATTAGTCAATGGATGTAATTAACAACCATCAAAAGTTAGGTGAAGTTTCCTTGTGTTTCTTGCAGCTGGCAAGTGTGATACTGTGCAAACAAAATGCCTCTGTTGTCTGTGTTAATCTGTATTTTGTTGATTCTACTTCTTTCCTGGTGGGCTGCCTGACTGTACTCATAGAAATATTAAGCAGCAACATTGGCTGATTCAACTGCTGCTTTTTCAAGGACTGAACAATTTCTTCTGAACAGCCTTGTGAATGATAATTCAGAGCAGAAGATCCACATACTGTAAACTGTTCTGGTCAGTTAGGAAGTCATAGGTGGTCACTGTTTTATTACTACCAGAGTTCTCTTAAAGGTATGTGAATGACTCCAGCTCAAAAGAGACAATAGGAATGGCACAAGTACTGATTTCATGCTTGAAGGCATATCATGATTTTATTGAGGCCATGTAGTACATTTCTTCTTTTTCTCTGCACACAATTCTGAACATATTTTTTTGTTTTGTTTGGCTGCTATAGGCACACACTATTCTGTTTAAATATTATAAAACAGGTGAATGAAAAATTGTCATTCAAATTAGAATTTGTAAAAGATTTAAATGCAGTCCAGACTGCTCTAGTTGGTATTATTTCTACCAAAAGTTTTTTTTTTTTAATCTTTATTTTGTGTGATTGATGGGTTTTGCTTGTCCTAGTATACAACATGTCTGTGACTGGTTTGCTTTACTGTACTATCAGTTCAGGGTTGGTTTCCCTGTCAAGATTGCTTCAGGTAAAGATTGAGCAGTAGTTTTGATATTGGCATTGCATTTGCGTTTCATCTTGAAGAGGATTTAAAATTAAATGCTGGACCCATAATAATGATGCCTGCAGTGGCATATGCATGATTTTAGTCACTTCTCTTGCATGCAGTACGGGGTCAGGAGTTCAGTGAGCTCATACTTTAAGCAGATTCCTGATTTTAAGGCAGATGCCTCTGAGGAACATGTTGTTTGACTTGTTTTCTCTCTTTGCCACATCATGACTAGAGCACTGCAAGACACATTAATTAGGGCCTGAGGGAGCCTAAAGGTGCTACATCTGCAGTAGCCGCATTGCTAAGGCAGGCGTTTCATGTGGTCAGACTGAAATGATTGTGTGTGATCTGCACTAAATGCCTGAAGATACTCAGATACCATCTTGGCTTTGGACATTTCCAGACACCTTAACTGAGAAACCCTCTCTTTCTAATAGGCAGTCAGTGGCAGTTTCCTTCAGTGTTAATACCACAGCATTGAGATCAAAGGTCTTGAAGTTTGATTTTACTTGCTGTATAATAAACAGGCAGCTTTAGAGTATTCATTATGAGGATTCTTGATTCTGGAATCTGCTGCCTCAGTTTTTGAGAAATAATTGTTACTCTTTCAGGTATAATTTTGACAGAAACTTCTGAGGCAAGTTGCTTGACAGCTAAGACAAGAGAAGATTGAGAGCTGTTGCCACACTTTTGCTTGCTTGAAAAGGTTCGAGTACAGCGGAGTTCCTGATGCTTTCATTGCGCTGTTTTGCCTTTCAAATGCTTTTCAAAGGCATAGGCAGTTTTTTATACATACATTATAATGTTAAAACTCCACTAAAGTTATCACTTGTCTTCATTTCTTCTCTCACAATGTTAATCAGTTACCTCAATTTAACAGGGTCACAAAATGCAGCGTATTCCAAAAGACAGTTGTACAGCTTTGAACTGCCCAGAATCTCAACAGATCCCCTTATCTCACACTTGCTGCAAAATCTGTAAAGGTAAGGTAATAGCTGGATATATATATGTATATAAGCGCTCAGTGTAATTTTCCATTCTTACAGGTTATATAGACTTTTTTCTTATAATTTTGATGCCTATGCATCATGATCAGTATACATGTTGGGAAGCTGAACAGATAGCGTCTGCATCATGACATCTGGAAATTGTTTGTAAAATGTCTAATAGTGTAAATTCTATGAAACATTTACTGGCACTTATGTTTTTCATTCTAGACAAAAGTGGTTGAGAAGTCAAGGAAATCATATACATAACTAATGATTTTCTATCCTTCACCCACTCTTGTGTCCAAATAAAATGAGATTGGAGAAATGTCTGTGTTTCTCAGCATCTTTCTGAGATGCTTTGAGATGTCTGTCTCAGAGAACTGTTTGTGCTATTCAGTTGTTTAAAGGCTGGAGTAACTTGTTTACCTGTTTGGGGTTGTAATCTGCATCTAGATGCAGAAGCTTTGGGGAATATTTTTGTATGCTACGTACCATTGTGTTTTACACCCAGACTGATCCTTGCCAGAGGGCAGAGATGCACAAAGTGCTCCGTGTCTTGAGTCCACTCTTTTGATCTGGACTGATACTGGTATCTTCAAAGCTGTGAGCAATCGCATCTTCAAGTGGCTATGTCTGTTTCTTCTACAGCTAAATAATAATAAATTGATACCTGTCATGAAAGATCTTAGACTCTTGGGCTGATTTTAGGTATACTTCAGTGAAAGGAAGACTGCAGCTATATGTATTTCAGTGCTGCTCAGCATAAACACAAAAGATATGATTAATAACATCAAGCAGAGAGTTAAGAAAGTAGGAGAAAAGAACTTAAGAAAAGTTGATAGGTCTCAATGTCTATCACAGTCAAAAAGGATTTTTTAATTATAATTTTCTGTAAATCTTCAGTGGCTTAGGGAAAAGAATTTTGTGTTTCTTATGGCTGGTAGAAAATTTTACTGTATGTCAGATAAGTGCTTTCTGAACATTTTTCAATCCTCCCTGAACCATGTTAACTTGGCTTTTCATGAGCTATGGAGCTTATTCTTTAGAGAAGAAGCTGCTGTATGCTATTACTGAGCAGCATGTATTTTATTAATACAGCTGATAACTAAGTTTTGAGAATCTTAAGAATAACAACAACAAAAAAAAGCCCAAATAACAACAACAACAACAAAAGCCCTCATCCTTTCTGCATCTCATGGATGTTCTTCAGTAATTAGTGCCAAAATCTGATATAAACCAATCTAGGAAATCAAACAGGAACATTCTTGTTTTGTCATTAACTTGGGCTTCAATGAGGAAGACAACAAAAAGGCAAAGAGTAGATGCCATCGTGGCCAGAGGTTGCTCTTGACACACGTTTCTGCTGTAATCAACGACTATTCTAGGCTGTCTAACACTAGATGAGGAGGGGAGCTTTTTAATTCTTTATGTCCTATGTTACATAACAGCACTGTGATAGCTATGGTGAATTATACTATTTAAATAACATTATCTAAGCATATCTGTAAGTTACAGGGAGACAATTCACAGCAGTAAGAAAAGAGTGAAATAAAAACATCAGCCTCTCATATCATAGTAGGTCTGTGATGCTTGCATCATGACCGTGCCACTGGGCCTCAGTGCTAAAGCATTCTGACTTTACAGGCTTCTCTGTTTCTCATGTCTTGTTTTGCTTCATTTCTGTTGCTTCACACTGTTCACACCTCTTTGACCTGACCTCCAAGCAGACTCTGCCATTGTGCTCCTTGAAGTGCTCATTAAATTAGCCTCTGTGAAGTTATCGAGGTAGAAGCTCGTAGCAAAATATGAAGCAGAAGACAGGTGGAGTGATAGAAGTAATAGTCTTTACTGCCAACAAGTACTTGGTCGATACTTTGTAAGAGACCTGTGTTGCAGCCTAATTCTAGGTTGCCTTCTGGAGCTGCTGCTATTGCTTGCACCAGTCCTGGTCCCCCGAGCCTGATCCACATTGCCCAGTTCTCATGTGGGATGCTGAGATTAGAAAATATTTATTGAAAACAACAATGAAATACTGCTGCTTGATCAATTCTAATGCTTCAGTTAAAGAAAAAAAAACTTTAAACAAATTAAATTATTGAGAAAATGGTGAAGGAGACAAGCTCCGCACCATTATAGACAGCTGTAGAAATTGTAGAAGCTTTGAGTAACTTACTACAACCAGTTTGAATTCAGCATAATAAGGGATGATTTAATGGTTTTCGGTAACATAGCAGCAATAGAGTTTATGAGAGCAAACCAAAGGAATTTAAAAAGAATTACTGAGGTGAAAGGTTCAATCTAAATTTTCTAGCCTGGAAAAGAACTTTGTAATCTTAAATATTTGTGATGAAGGTGCAATGGAAAATGGTCATGCTCAGGAAAATTGAAAGGGAAAGAAAGAGGAAAAAGGGATGGCTAAAAGGTTAATTTAAAAATTAAGTTATTCTGAAATGGAAAGGATGATGCAATCAGGGAAGAGCATTCAGTTGTTGGAGATTGAAAGAGATAAGGAGAAGACAAAAGCAAAACAAGTCAACGTTAATCAAACACATTCGATTAAATGTGGAAGGTTTTTACAAATACACCCAGAACAAAAGGTGCTAGAAAAAAAGGAATACAGTAGCAGATGAGCTACTGAGTGTCTGAGCTATTGGAACTCTTTTATAAATGTCCACACAAACAAACAAAAAAAGAAAACAAAGAAAAATATATAATTAAGAAGTGTCCTGTAAAAGTACTTCACAATGACAAGGAGACAGTAAGGGGATTTAAGCAAGCCTCCTATCCAGCTGCCTTAGATCAATGCCATAACCTGGAATTGAATTGCAGACCTAGAGACAGTCTGTTCTTGTGGCCTTTACTACTCCTTTCATCTGTTTTGTGCTTGGTACAATTTATTTTTCTATATCTCATGGACAATAGAAAGGTATTCTTTGACCTGAGAAAAAGATAGGACTGTCTTTGACAGGGTTGTTTTATAATCTCTTGATTCTTTTTAACCCTCAATCATATTTGTTTCTGTGCAGGCCATGACTTTTGCACTGAAGGACATAACTGTATGGAGCATTCTGTCTGCCGAAACCTAGATGACAGAGCTGTCTGTAGCTGTAGAGATGGCTTCCGAGCCCTTCGAGAGGACAATGCCTACTGTGAAGGTAAGACCTTGTATAGGTGCTTAGCTCCACTGTATATAATTACTGTGGGATGAATGTATTCATTCATAAGTTGTCAAAGGGATAGGCATTCATTGCTATTACATGCAATGAATGAGATATGCAGCATATTAGTCAACTAAAATAATTATCTCTTCAATTAAGTTCTTTAAAAAAAATAATCTGATCAGCGTGGAAGTGGCAAGTTAGCATGGCTGAGATTTTGAATTAGAACATGCTTCCACAGGGAAGGTTTTGGGGTTTTTTTTCATAATATTCATATATTCAGACAACCTAAAAGTCAACCATTTGAATAACATCTTAGTATAACATTTAGTCTCTCTTTTCACTGCTGCCTGTTCCCATTCTCTCCCCTGGGAAGTAAGTAAATGCCATAGACGAGATACTAGTATTGTTAATCATGTATGGTTAATCATACTGAGGAAAGTTTTATTACCTGAGTTGCTTTTGGTATCAGGGAGCAGCAAGCCACTAAAAAGAAGTCACTATAATTTGTGTCTTTACAATCTAGTGTAATTCTGTGGAAAAAAAAAAAAAAAAAAAAAAAATCCTCCCTCCAGGCGCAGTCCCCTGCAACAATCACTTAGCTTTGGTGGAAACGGTTTCTCTTCCTCCTGAAAAACCTCATTCT
>JAAGNO010009350.1:16922-50957 GCA_033439905.1 Ceryle rudis | reverse complement strand
TTTCATCTTGGTTTGTTTGTAGATGGGGGAGAAGAAACCCACAAAAAAAAAGTTCTAATATTTTGTCTTTTCACAATATTGTGTATTCTTTGGGAAAAAAAAAAAAAAAAAAAAAAAAATCCTCACTCCAGCAGCAGTCCTCTGCACAATTCTCTTAGCTTGTGTGCAAACTGTTGCTCTTCCTCATGAAAACCCTGATTCTGCGAACACATCGTAATAGTGAACTATCGGGCCATTCTAACAATAAAGTTTATATGTTGGCAGCAGGATGGCCTTTAACTAATAAGAAGTTTACATCAGATTTAGCCTGCTAAACTGGAAGTCAAGCATCTGTGAGTAGACTCTAAGATACCCTGCAGTCCCACCTGATACCTGAATTGTTCTCTGGCCATGCACAGTTAAATGGGATGAATCAAGCCCTTTAAGACCGTTCCCTTGGCTGAACTCTGCAGAAGATAATGCCCGCAGCTTACTTGAGTTAGTAGCTGCATTAATGTCAGTGGGAATGCTTATCTGTAGATTCAGATTTGAGAATTCATGACTGTTTTCAGGAAAAGAGCATATAATTAAGTCAGTTTTGCATACCTTTCTGCTTCATGTTTATGGTAAGCCTTCTGATGGAAGCGTGTTTTGAGAAGTAGAACTAAAAATCACGCAGAAACAAATCCCTTGCCTCTCATCATATCCCAGGAGGCATCTGACATCAAGACCTGCTGTTTAGCTTATTTTGTGTTACAGCATCAACCACTTTTTATCCCATAGTCCCTTGAGACTATGCTGAGGCTTGGGCTGCAGATCTGTGATCTGTGTTTCTGGGAACTCACCAGCCATTTCCTATTCAAGGGGTTACTGGAGCAATGGAACTATGGTGAAATCAGGTGCTTTAACAAATTATTATTTTTTTTTCTGTGGCTCTGTTGATACAATGCTGAATTAAAGCAGAAAAACAAGTTATGGTCTTTTAGTAATCACTCAAATGAGAGTCTCTTGCTATGTGTGGAACTTGCCAGGCATGTCATAAGCAAAAAAAACCAAAAGAAGCTTTTGATCAGCATTGATGGTGAAATGTTTAGATGAGGACAGGACACGATTATCATATGTGAGAATGATGCATTTATATTATAAGTGGATTTACCAGTTTGTGCAATATCTGAATTCGATATGATGGGTTTTTTTGTGAAAATTTCTTGTCCTGATTGCTTCTCTGTGCGCAAATTACGTTGGTTTTGGGTGGTAATCATCAATCTGCTTAAGTGCTTTCAAAAAACTTGCATAAATGAATAAAAGGTTGGAGCACATTATTTACATAAAATAAAAATTTTACATATTACTATTTTTGGATGCATTAAATTCTGTCTTAAAAATGTGTATGATTTAGGGGCCTGATCCAGGAACACTTGCTCACATTGAAGATAGTGGGAGTAAGTCCCAACAGGAAAATGTGCCCATGTGAGCAAAGCTCATGAGATTGGGTCCCTGCCGGATGAGGTTCTCCCATCCAAGGGTGAAGCTAATTCAGCAGGCAAAACAACCTGTCTTTGCTGCTGGTTAGATACTACATCTGCAGTGTAGGCACCACACTTAGCTATGCACACTTGGTACATGGGTCCAGACCTGGCCTTCACTGCCCATCCCTGACTGACTGAGCAACCCTGTGTTGGAGGAAGGGGAAATAAGGTGATAGATTGGAACTTTAGGATTGGTTTTGTGGAAGAGAATATGTGGAAGATACTCAAAACCCATCTGGATGCAATTTTGTGTAATGTGCTCTAGGCAAACCTGCTTTGGTGGGGGGGTTGGACTAGATGATCTCTAGAGGTACCTTCCAACTTCCAACAATTCTGTGATTCTGTGAAGAGGAGGGGCAGGGCACTGAAATACTCATGTTTCTTCAGAGTTAAACTTTTAGTATTGTATCCCTTTCTCCAGCCCCAATGTCTCTGGAAAGAGACTTTCACCTTAATATTAAGCAATGCAGTAGCAGAGGGCACAGTAGCAATAGTGCAACAGCAAGTCTTTTCAGAGTCCTGTCCCTCATCTTGAAAGGCTGGATTGGGCCCAACCTCTCATTCTCAACACATACACTTTCTTCACTGTGACATTATTTTGTCTTTAATTACAAGCAATGCCAAGTGTAGAAGTGTCAAGTTAACATAAAGCCTTTTAGGGAAGGCTTTTTTAATGCCCGGAGCCCATGGGTATGCATGTTTCTGTTTCTATGTTTGCAGTTCACAAACTTCAAATATACTGTAGAATTTGATGTCACTGATTCTGTGTTAGGGTTAAACTTCACTGATACAATACAGTCCTGATTTGTGCCTCAGCACTTTCAAAATTCAAAGAATAAAAATAATGATGCGCCTCTATTGGCAGAACTTCTCCTTAAGGTGGAAGAACAAACATAAAAATATTCAAAGCTGGTTTCAGTGTGGGTCTGGAAAAGCTGCGTAAATTTCATCTGAATGATGGAAGAGTTTGACTCCTGTCCTAGAAAGAAGTGGTGCTTTTCCAAAGCAGTGTGATGTCTCCAGATACTGTTATGGTGTATACCTTTTGGTTTTATAATAATAATATTGGTTAATATTTAAGTCACATTTAGCTTTCCCTTAGAGGACTGCTTAAAGCAATACTTAAAGAGGTGGGATTTCTTCTGTTACATGCTGTAAGCCTTATTCCAAGCACTCTGAAATCTATTTTCTGCCTCAGGTTTTTATGTAGTTTGAGATACCTTGTGGGCAGGTTTGATATGGATTATGCTCTGCTGCCCAGATGTGTGTGCTTTTGAATATAGCATCCTTGCTGTATAGCCTACCTAATGTCAAAGTTTTACAACAAGAGATGTTCTGATGAAGTGTAATTGCTTTTTCCCAAAGCAACACCCACAGTGCTCTCAAACTGGTGATCACCTTACAGGATCTATTTCAAATAGTGTTCAGCGGCCACTATACTTGTGGTGGTGGAGGTATGCTGAAAAAGTTTTTAAAGATTAATTTTGTGACTCTTGGCTATCAAGATATTCTGATGCATCTACAGGAGTGAAGTATACCCATATTTCAAATAATACGGGTTTGCAAATAGTCTGCTGGTGGCAGTTCTAGGTGTTCTTCTCAGATCCTTGAACCTAAGCTGTTTTTATGCACCATGCCACACACTTTTGGCTGTCTTCAAAAGAAGTGTTTGGGGAGGTGGTGTTACTTATACCTTTTGGAGACTGCTCTTGAAAGGATTGCCTGAAGTCTGATTTTCTGATTTAATAATAGTGCTCAACGGTCTCTGTGCAAAATCTGATTTCACTTCAGAAATGTTGCCACGGATTGCTGATTAAATGGAGAGGAGAGCAGGCTCAAGAAAGATGACAGGAGAATGCACTAATCTTTTGTAAGCAGCAGAACTGAACATGATCTGAGAAAAGCAGATTATTTGCTTCTTTATCGAGAGGATTTTGCCTGATGCAGAGGCCATTTTACGTCACTGATTTTGGCCGGGATGGAGTTAATTTTCTTTATAGCAGCCTATATTGATAATGCAGGGATGTTCTAGCTATTGCTAAGCAGTGCTTGCACAGTGCTAAGGCCATTTCTGTTTCTCACTTCCCCCTCAGCAAGTAGGCTGGTGGTAGGCAAGAGGTTGGGAGGGAACAGCCAGGACAGCTGACCTCAAATGACCAAAGGGATATCCCAGACCATATGACGATGCACTCAGCAGTAGAAACAGGGGTGCTCATTCTAAGGTGGCTGTTGCTCAAAGATTGGCTAAACATCTGTCTGCTCATGGGAGCTGGAGAGTGATTGTCTTTGAATCACTTTTTTCACTCTTTTTCCCCTTCACTTATTAAATGGCCTTTATCTCAACCCATGAGTTTTTCTCACTGTTGCTCTTTCAATTCTCTCTCTCCATCCTACTGGAGGGAGAAGTGAGCAAGTGGCTGATGGGTGCTGAATTGTTAACCAGGGTCAACCCTCCACACATGACAAGTTTACCTTATAAGTGTGTGAACCATAATATTTATTTTCTGATATTTGGACTGTACCTAGTACAACCTAGCTAACTTAAGAAATTTTAGAGAAACCAATTTCCATTTTTTTCTAAATTATCTTTTTTTCCCTAGTAACTCTCCTAGTTTTTCTGCTGTTGTCATGTTTGTCCCAGTTTCAAGTGTAGCAGCTGCAGTGAGACCAAGTGACTTTGTCTAAATTTGAGAATAGCATCAGCTTCACTGATGATTGAGCCTCTTGGGGAGGAGGTGTTGAGTTTAGAAATCTGCCTTTGAATAAGCTGGCTTGATTTGAGTCATCATCAGTGGAGGGAAGTAAGCAGTCATAGAGGATGAATTGTCTCTTTCCAGAGTGGATGTCTGAAGCATGTTGGAAGCACCACTTGGTGGGACCTCATCAGATTTCCCTTAGCTCAGAGTTGTATGTTGTCATTCTGCTTGGAAAGATTTACTGATTCATCCCTGTGTTTGGGTAAAAATATGAATGCATTATTTAGCCCTCTTCAACAATAAAACTAGTACACTTCCAAACAAAATGATTCTATGATTCTATGATTCATTTACCTAATTAGTACAATCTCTTGTTAATCTTACTGTTAATCTTGTTGATTTTAACTACTGGATTACAAAACTAAAGTGCATTTTCAGAACGAGCTTGATTTGTACAGATTGCAGTGAAGAGAAGAAATCTTGTATTTCTTTAAGCTTAAATAAAAGTAATAAGTTGCAGTAGGATATGTGTTGTATTGTATTTGCTGTAGCATATTTTCTTTAAGCAAGTGTAATATCGAGAAGAGTGTATGCAAATAGAGACCTCTCTATCAGGGATAAACCCCTGAGTATTAAAATAGATTCTGTTAAATCCTCTGTGTCTTTAATAACCAGTACTGGACTATTTGCTAGCTTTGCTGTCTTCACGGTATGCATCATATTTTGGGAGTAAAAGTTTACTTAGGAGCTTTGTAATTCTATCTGTTTTTGTGAAACCGGGAAGGTTACTTAAGATCCTCTCTTCATACATATATTCTTTTTTATAAGTGAGGTGTTGCAATATTATCACATACAGCCAAGAAATAAAGATTTCTATCTCCATTAGCTGACAGTGTTTGTCATTTTGGGTTGGGTTGGAAAACTAATCAAGCAGAAATAAAAACTTTCACTCCAGGAGGGCAGAATGTTATTTCCAAATCTCTATTAAAAAGTAATTAAACATTATTAATATTAAAATTAAACATTAATATTAAACACTATTAATGTACTATAAATTATTAATATTTTTTCTCAGCAAAGGCAGTGTCATGTTATTTCCATCATTATGCTAGTGAGAAATCTAAATATGAAGAATTATCAGGCCAGTTCTAATGTGTCACTGGGCCAAATCCTCTTGGCTGCCATGGCTCTTATTCAGGAAGGTAATAAAGCATGTGTGCAAGTAGTATCCCTGACACCAGTTTATAAAATGTGTTGGTGCATACTGGGGTACAGATAGTCCCACTGCCTGTAGCAGTGGGGTAGTTTATATGTGTACAAATTGCAGGATGTGATTTAGTGTTATTTGATTTTAATTACCTCTGCAGGAAGCAAATTCAGACTGATTCTATCATCCACCCATAGCCAGAACTGACAGGGATGTTACTGTGATAAAAAAAAATCCTGAAACAAATCATATAAAGGGAGCCCCTTGTTTTAAACTCCCCTGTGCTACCACTGCCTGGTCAGGAAATGCTTTATTGTACTGAGAACAGCTATTTTCCACCAGCAGTAAAAACATATATTGCATTTTGTTTTTAAAAGAGAATTAAGGTGAAATTTTTCATACAAATTGCTTAAGTCAAAATCCTCAAAGCAAAAGACAAAAGAAACCAAAGGCTTGATTTTGCTCTTGTTTTCCTTTCTCTCCGGTTTTCATTAGTAGCCAGGAGGTGACTACTGAAAGAATTAGATACTGTCACTGTGCTGAAAAGTACTCACAGCCAGCTGATTGGCTTTCTTTTGTAACTTTTAAAACCTCGGGCTAAAAGTGCAACATATCTTAACAATCTGTGAAGGCTGGATCCCCAAGAGCTCTAACAAATTCACAGAAATGCCTGGCATTAAACCAAACTGAATTTTAAATAAATATTCTTTCATAAAAATTGCAGAGCAATAGCAGCCTCAGTGATTATATCTCTTGGAGTATTTTAACTAGTGTGGCATTTTTTAAGAGATGGCTGATAGTGTCACTTCTGTAGAACAGGCAGTAGTCTGCTGGATAGCTTGTGGGAATAGCTACATCCTTTAGACCCTACCCAAACCCCAAATACAGTCTAACCCACCCACAGGGGCCTTACCACCACTTAGATGTACTATACTGTTATGCATGCATCTCTTCCAAAGAGGAGTTTTAAAGTACACACGTGCAGTTACAATATGGGCTGTCTCTTCCTAAGAAGAATCTGAATTTGTAGTTTCTATATAAAATTATTAATGCTTCTTCCTTATTCCCCTTTTAAAATAGGGCAAAACAAAAACACTAAGTGGCAAGTTTTCTAAATTCTTGACATTCACAGTTCAAAATTATAAGAAGCTGTCATGCTTCAAAAAAAGAAAAAAAAACAAACAAAAAGATTATTTTGCAATTCAAATTTAAAGACCTATTTCTAATGAGTGCAATGCTGAGGGGGGATTGATCATGAACTGGAATCTTAGTAAGTTGTTCTGATTTTTGGAGTTCGCTAATTAATCATATACAGCATCCTTTTTATTCTCAGTATTCATTTACATCAGACTAGTTATTTGATGCCTAAGGAAAGGCCCCCTGGGATGCTTTAATGTCTGACAGATAACTATATATAATTACTTGTTTTATCCATGTATACACTACAATATGAATTAATTATAAGATATTAAATAGTAAGAAGATGCACTTTGCCAAGTAAAACATTACATGATAGCAGACAGTGTTTGTTTTCAAAAATTTCCTCTGTGATACATATTTTTTTTTAAACTACATAATGTATGTGTAGTCCAGTGATGTCTTCAGGACACTGAGATGGGGATTTCATGTTCTTCCAAGGGTCTTATTTGCCCAGGCTGCTGTTGAACAGTATCTCCTACTGCATGTTTAACAAGGGCAGTTTTATCTCAATGGTCTGTCTTTCTTTCCAAAAACTGGGGCAAGTTGAAATAAAAACAACTCTTTGTACTGTTAAAAATGATATTTCTGAAATGCTGTAATGTTGTATTATGTCCTTTCAAAGCTATATAGAGCTTCTGTCAAAGAAAGCAGACCCTGAGTAACTGCTTTTAAGAGTATTTTCTGTCCTAATAGCCCCCTCTCAGGCTGCAGGAGATGGACAGAGAAATCATGAACCTAAGCAAAGATCAGAGATTTAAAATAATGTGAAGGGAGAAGCACCAAGACGTGTACGGTGTGTGTATGTGTTATGTATGCAGTTTGGTTATGGGTGATGAAAAGAAGATCCAATAATGGGAACTTATTTTTAGTCTAATTGATGCTCTAGCAGTTTAGTCAAGACATAACAACCTCTGATTAGGTCAATTACAGCAGTGCTAACATTTCTAATCCGACTCACACAGTTTCTCTTAAGGTCCATTAATAATTCAATAAATATCAATAGACAAAAGTAGCTGCCCATTTCCTTACTCTCCTCCCTATGCTTTGCTACAATGAGTTGTTAGTGGCCCAGGTTCTTTCCTGGGAGCAGCATGGTGGAGATGATGGAAGGTTATTTTATATTTTCTTCTTGGTTATTTTTGTATGTTTTAACTCAACACATCAGCTATGTTCTTGTAGTTGCTTTAAGTAGCAGAGAGGCCAAAGATTCACAGGAATGGTGGGTAAATGATGCCTTTGCTCTTAGCTGTGGAGTCCTCAGATCAGGATGGAGGTTTACTGATGAAGTTGTGCAGGAGAGGTGGAAAATCAATACCCTCTTCAGCATGTAAGGTTTCATATTTATGGGCTGTGAGGGCAGAACCTTTCATTAGCACAAAAAGTGTGGAGTTTTGTTTGTTTCATTTTTAAATTGTAGGTTTAAACTACTCTGCTCTTGTGTTCAGGGTAATTTTGATGCATTTATGAAATACGCTTTTATAAATAAAGCTTGTTATGCTCCTGTTTGTTCTCTTCCTATGTACTTAATATAATTTGTTGTAAAAATCCTGCAAAAGCATCTCCCTGCCGATCATATGCCTCTGTAAATGTGACCAGGGAGATCACTGATGCTTAGATACTACAGAGATTTAAAGGAAATGGCTGGAGGCAGGACACTATCCATAAAGGATACTCACTCCTGGAAATAGCCTCGTCTCTTTACAGCTCAGATTTACTGACTTAGTACCAGACTCATTTGTTCTGTCAGGCTTTTGTGGTGGATAAAGGCAGTGATGGATTGTGAGGCCCAAGGAGAGGCTTTGTCTGTTAGAGTGAGTCTTTGGTCAACGATGATTTATATATTGCAGGTCAAGTTCTCTTCCTATTAATGGGATTGTAAAATATAACTGGAAATTTCACTCTGGGGATGCAAACTCGTTAGGGTGCAGGAGGAAGGGATACAGGGAAACTTTTCCTGGATTATTTATTTTGCATAAATTTTGTTGAGTGCTTGGGGGGGGGGCAGGGATAAAGAAAGGCGGGTTTTTTCAGTTTGACTGTTTTTGCAAGAATAAATAAATCACTGAAGTGCAGATGCAAAACACTTTTGCACTACCAATTTTCCCAGAGATGCCTCTTTTATCCGTTCCCCTGAGAATAGAGCAGGTTGATGATCTCCATGACTACATTGTTGTCAGTATATCACAGCTGGTGGCTCAGTATCACATCACAGACTTCAAGCACACAAGTCTGTATTGTTGAATGTGTAGAGCCATTGGAGTGGTGCATTCATCCCATTGAACTGACTTCAGCATCTTACTGGCTAAACAGTAAGACATTAGTGTGCATTAATATGCTAACTAGGCTTTTTGGCAGGGGAAAATGAAGATAAATGTTCTAGGCTTTCTTAGATCTTGAAATGCATCAGGTTTTCTGTTGTACTTAGTGTATTTGTACCTAAAGGTGAATAAAAGGCTACACTAGTGTTTCAACCAGTAAGCAGGATGCAAAGGATTTTATTTTGGTAGCTTGGAAAGAGAACAGATGTTGGACACTTTCCCTGCCCCAGTTCAGTCTTCCTTGATCTGTAATACCTTAACCTAATGTATACAGAGCTTGCATATGGAGTACTAAAGGTGGAATGGAATCATATGTTTTTAGCATGGTCAGTATCTGCGCAACCACTTGTCATTTGGCCGTTACTTTACCCTTTTTGTATTTTTTGTCTTTTGTGTCCAGTGGCAATGTAGTTTAGTGCTGAAGTTGCAAACTGTTTGTAAAAGCATCTTCTTATCAGCTGCATATCCATGGTGTAAAGCAACGGAGTTTTGACATTTGATTAGGGTCTGTATGAGCCAATGTAATGTAATAGTGTGATAGTAGTAAAAATAATCATTTTATTTCCTTTGCATTCTGCATAGGTTTTCTAGGAGATCTGGGTGGGAAAGAGTTCTGTTTTCCAGTGACCGTTTGAAAAATCAGTTGGGAAAAAAAAAAAAAACAAACCAGATTTGTTCAAATAAAACACTTCAAAGTTAATCTGATCAGTTGTGGGGTTTGGTGTTTGGTTTTGGTGGTTTTTGTTTGTTTGTTTGTTATAATTGAACAAACAAGGTTTTGAAATAAAGGCAATTATAAATAAAACATTTTGCAAGACCTCAATATGTATTATGTTGGCAAAAAGAAAGCTTTTATTTAGAACACTTCTGGATTAAGAGGTTTGAATCAAAGTAGCTCTAGCTTTAGGTTTTTCTCTGCAAAATGAAAACCACTACTGTTTTGGGGCCCTGTGGCTATTTCCTTGTCAAAGCAATCATTAATACAGTTTTCAGGAAGTTCTATTTAATGCTTTTGAAATTTTGGATCTTTAAGTAGAATTTTCTGAGGGTTTCCAAAGCTGACTCCTAGACAGTCTGTTGATGCCAGGAACATAAGGCCTCTAATTACTCAAAGACTGATGTTGTTACTCAAATACAAATCAACACCGTTAATTTAATATGGAGTTGTGAACTGGAATTATAAAAGACACAAGCTGCATCAATTGTGGTAGTAGCTGAGGCATATATTGTAACTTCTGCCTGGTTTTGTGAACTGCACATTTATGTTTCTGCAGAACAGCAGAGACATCAGGAGATCTGTGCCACTTTGCACTTTCTGTGCAAAACCAGCTGCCTCTGTGGTAGTCTAGCCTTGTGATAGTTTCACTTTTTGCTTTCTTAGATGACTTTCACAAAATGCGTTTTGAGTCAGTATACTCCCTGTAAATACATATTTTTCTGTGTGTCTGTGCATGGACATGAAAATTGCAAAATTATCTTTTCCAAACCATCACCCCTATGATTCTTCCATGCCTACAGACCTCACAGGGAAAGGAAGGGAAGGAGACCAGATGAAGTATATTTATACGCCATGGGACTCTTACAAACTGAATTTGTGCAAAGCAGGCTGGGCTCACCACCCTGAGCATTTGTAGTGGACACCTTCATGGTTTGTAGCCAACCGCTCTCAATTGTCCCAGCAGAATAAGTTGCACTGGGCAGAGAAACAGGGGAAAAGAGAAGTTTTTTTCAAAACCAAATGAAATTAGGAAAGGACTACAGAATTGCTAATAGTGTGTTGCATCATTTTGTTATGGAAGGCAGATTTTCTTCTGGAAAGGTAAAGGGGGGGAAAAGCAAGCAATGAGTGCAGTTGCTAAGTAGCTATTGATTTAAAGATGCTGGGAAGAGTGAAAGAACTGGGAGATAAGTATAAAACCTAAATAGGAGTAAAGTACAGGAATTAACACTCTTGACATTTAGCATCACAGAATTAAGAAGTTAGCTCTAATTTGAGTTTATATATCCAGTCTACTATTTTGTACTGTGATCAGGCTCTGGAACGCAACGCTCTTTTCCATCCAGAGATTTTATTGTAAACATCATTGAAAACAGGGAGAAAACCAAAACTAATGAATAGGAAAAAAAGAGCAAGCCAAGAATCCACCCTTTTGATTTTTTTAACATACTTTTGTTACAATGTTCAGTGGCACGTTGCATGATAATATAACTAGATGTACAGTGGATCCCAGTAATGCTGTCAGTATTACAGGACTATGCACTTCCACTTTAATATAGCTTTTCTTTTTTGTAGCATAATAATAGCATGCGAAAGGTTTTTTTGCTATTTGTGGTGCTTTCTTTGTCTTACCACTGATGTATAACCTGCTACAAGAAATACGTCTAATTTTGCAGCCCAAGGGAGTACCAAAACCATTCAGGTTTTGAAGTCCATGTCTACAGTGATTTTTATCTGGAGTTTGCTTTAGGACTTTCTACTGCAGGCAGTATTCCACTCCAACAAGTATTTTATCAAGTTGTGATTTTTTTCTGTCAGAGCAAGTCTTTATATAAATCAGATCATGTCAGGCTTCTTTCAAATATGGTGTGTGTATATATGTATCTATATATGTTTGTATGTAGACATGTATAAGTATAGATATGTGTATTTCTATATATTAAAAGGACCGATTAGCTACTTTATAGTTCTAAGAGAAAGTTATAAGTAGTTTTGGTGTCTTTTCAGATATTACCATGTTCCTTCCAGTTTCTTCCCAAACAACAATATGTGTTAGATCAAAGGCGTATAGTATGCATATAGTAGAGTGTTTACTGATGACTACAGTGACTATACAGGTACAGTGATGGATGACATTGCAGTGCTGAGGCAGTTGCTCTGCTGTTTGGGACCCCAGTTATTCTTTTTTGTTCTTATTTAGATCATAGGAATAACATCATAGGCACTTCAAAAGGAAAGATGTAAGCCAGTGTAAACTTTGTAACTCCAGTAACAGCTGTTCACAGAAATCTCATGCTGCTTCTCTTGTTTGAACACTTCAAGCAGGTTTTTTTTAAAGGAGAAAGCAAAAAAGTTTCCAAAATGCATTGCTGTTCAAGTAACTTTTTAGTCCAACCCACTGCCAGTGGAAATGAATAGTGGTGTATGGAGAGATCACAAAGAACGCTGCTGTATTTGACTCATGTTCCTCTTTGCCTTATTCACAGATATTGATGAGTGTGCTGAAGGACGGCACTACTGTCGTGAGAATACCATGTGCATAAATACACCAGGATCCTTTATGTGCATCTGCAAAACAGGATATATACGCATCGATGATTATTCATGTACAGGTAAGAGCTGTATATTTGTGAAAGAAAGTAACAGGATGATGGTATTTAGGAGCACTGATACGATTCTTCTAAAGTTAATCTTTGTTAGAGTCACCGAACATCTACATGAGATGTTAAAAAGAATAAACAAAATAATTACAGGCATAGAGTGCAGGAAAGCTAATGCCTTTTACAGATATGTGTATATTGTATCATCTGCCTGAAATTGTGAGGCAGTCTGGATTGTCTTATAGGTCTGCACAGTTTTGGGTGCTGATCGAAAAGGAGAAGAGAGGAGGCTGAAGGGAAAAATAAGAGAGCAAAAATAGTTCCGTGGGTTACTTGGTTTCCATGTGGCATACCAGCACATCTTCACTTGGAGTATAATGACTCTTCTGCAAGCTTTTGACAGAGTTAAATTTGCTGCACGTTAGAAGTGGCAGTTTCCTCATTTTGAATTCCCTGTACTGAGGAGGTTCCCCAGCTGAAACTTGAGTTTAGAGGGCAGGAGCTCTGCCTGCCTTGAGCCACTGGACAATGTGTCCAGTCTTATGTCTCTGTATTCCCTTTTTCCTCTACTGCCCGTGGATGCTCTAGAGGAGGTGTTTGGTTCATAATGACTTTTTATATTCTAGTCTTTTATTATAAGGTATTTTAGGGCTCTCGAATGAACACTGAACATTTAAAACAGCCTTCTGTTTCAGAGACAGGTTTACTGTAAGTGTTCCTGAGATAAATGTGTTTTTCATACTAGATAGATAAAAGAAATATGATTCAAAGATGTGGCACATTCAGTGAAGAGAACTGTGTGAACAAAATAGTACTACTGTTCTGTGTGCACAGAACACGTTAGCATTAGCTCTTTCTATAAGAGGATACATTTGTGCAGTAAAACTTTCTTGGAGTTCATATTATGTAACAGTAAAGCTGCCTATAAATGGATGAGAATATTCAGAAAGTGGAGACAACACTGTGAAGTTCATCTCTAATTTATTTAATTCTGTCCACTCTGTTTTGGCATTTTTGAGCATCAATGATATGTCTTGGTACAGAAACAGCTTCTTCATAAACTGGCATAATTTGCTTGCCCAAAGATGCACAGCACTTAGGGATGTGGATTTGAAACCACATACATGTGATTTTTGTGCATACTATCTTACCTGTACTTGACATTCCACATACACTGTCAAGCACTAATTTACAGCAGTAAGCCCAGTTCTTGAAGGACCAAGTGATAGACTGCTTGCAGCAGATCCTTTCTGAAGCAACCAGTATGTTTCTGCTCCCTCTCTCATGTTTCCCACACTCTCAGTTGAGTAAAGCAATTTTTTCACTATGTGTGAATGTTGGTATTATTTTATGACTGACTTCATCTAAATCACTGTGATACTTTTCCCAATTTGTTTCCCTTAACTTGCTGTTCTGATTGAACTCTGCAAATGGTAAACCATTGCAAACAACCTCACAGGGGCATTTGGTGCCTATAAACATAATAAAGGTATTTTTTGGTACTCTGCATATTGTACTCCTCATATTTGCTGAAATATACTGTTGTGAAATTTGGTGTAGTTCAAGAACTCTGGACAGTCAAACTGGTATAAAACTTGCTGGAAATCCATTACAGATCTCACATTCCAAACTGAGTTTGGATCCACATTTGTAAATAATAACTTCCTGTGAAATCAACCTGGTGGGAGCAAAAATGAGTGATTTCTTTTCAAGATTTCAAGTCTTAAGGCCAGATGAACTGTAAGTCACACAGTAACTTTCTGTATGTTTGACCAATTCCGCTTGCTGTCATTTGGGACAAGGACTTTTTCTGGAGTTAAGTTATAGTGAATTTTGGATGCTGAGAGGCAGCAAAAAAGATGCAGTGTCTGCTGCATAGTAGGATTTCCACAACTGGCAACCTAAAATTATTATGTGTTAAAAATAACTGCATTATTTTCTGATTCCACAACGAGTGTGAGCACCTCTGGTGGAGACATTGGTCAGTTACTGAAGTACGTAAACTTATGAGACTCTTATATGATATGTTTCCACCAAACAACTTGAAGGTTAATTATATTCTTAAAAATGGAAGGAAACACAGAATACATTTAAAGTCATGTGCTTTGATCAGTAAATGGCTTTTTTTTGCTTGTTTTAGCTTAGATGAGTGACACTGATTTACATCACAGCTCTGCATTAAAACTGGTGGCAAGCGTATATAAATACACAAGACTGCTATGGGTTTCTCTAGCCCTCAGCATATTCTTTGCTTTTTGCTGGTTTTGCGATCTATTTAAGTTCCTGATTTTGGAGACTTTCATGCGCACACATTTGCCCAGATGTAAATTACAAGAAGTGAAGCAAACACAAGTAGGGAGGAATGTTGCTGTGGCTTTAACATGGAGCCTATGGAAGTTTAGTACTATGAGATTGCTTAGCATCATCTGTTCAGAAGAAACTTGCTCTGTTATGAGAACCAGCAAAAGCTCAGTGTAGTAGAAACGCTAACCATGTTTAGAGGACATTGATGGAAGACATGTGTGTTAATAAATCAGTGCCAAATAACAGTGGGAAAGAGTTTATGATTCAGTTGACAGTACTTTGCTGTCCTGCAGATGGACCAACGTTTAATCTAGGATGTTATGCTTGTATATAGCTGACTTTTCATAATCACGATTTTCTTTCACAGCATACTGCTTTATTTTAAAGCAAGTAGTTTAATGTCTTTTTTTGGTTTGTTTGTTTGATTTTAATTTAAGTAGAGCCTTAATGACATTCAGCTAAACAAATGATATCTAGGACTTGAGAAGGAAAAGTATTTTACAAATACATTTTGTTTAGAGAATGAAGGCAGTAAAGTGTGTCAGGGATCTGAACCTTTCTCAGCCAACTTTGCATTGCTGTATTTAAGTCCCTCAATTTAATCTGCCTTTTATGATTGTCGAAAGCAGCAGTAGAAATCTTTGCAGTTGAATAATCGAGATACCAACTTGCCTGTGCCCAGCACACCTCAAAGTGTATCACAAGCTCATGGCCCATTCACTGCAGCTGGGAATTATTTTGGTTAAGCTCAATTTTCTTGTCATGACAGTGCTAGTTCTTGAAGTTAAGTGCATAAACCAAGCCCTTTTATCTGTCAGGAAAGCAGGATAGTAAGGAGAAAAGCAATCATGGTAGACCAAAGAGGCAGAGCTGTGCAAATTAAGGAGATATATTTGAAAGGTTTTGTGAAGAGTATCCTGTTTAACTTGGCATATCTGTGAAATAAGACTGTGCACTGTCCTTAACAGAATTTTCTGGATTTTCCATATTTCTTTTTTGTTCAATAATCAGATTTATTGTAGAAACTGCACAGAATAGTTGATAAATTCCATAGTCTCTACAGAAACTTAGTGGTTACATCTGGCAAAAATTAAAAATGGGAAAGATGTCTGTAAAATAAATGGTATCTTAAAACCCATTCATACACTGATATGCAAAGTATGTTTACTTTCATACCAGTAGATAGTCTCTGTTTTATGTAATTCATGCAGAAATGGGTATTGTAGGACCTACATTCTGCATTGCTCCTTTATGTTTTCCTTGGGATATCTGGAAGCATCAACTTTGATAGCATCATTTCTCAGCTACTGCTAGATGCCTCTTGCCATCTACTTGTGAGAGCCATGATGTAGAAGCCTCAAACAGACATCTCTTGTGTGCAAAGACAATCCCAAGTATTTTAGGGGCACCTTGGTACTGCAGGCATACTGCAAAAACTACCAGATGCTCAAGGACTTACGCCGATATGGTTGTATAGTATGCAACTCTGTTCAGATTTCTCAGTACTTGGGTACAGAGTCCAATGCACTTTGGTTTTTGCCAATGTTTGCAACTAAATTTAGTCATTCAACACTCTTTTGCCTTCTGAAGAATTTAATTCTTGGTGAGTTTCTCTTTGCCTCATTAGCAATTGTGGGTTTAACTTGCCAACTGAAATATCAATGAAACTGAAGAGGAGGCAGATTTTTAATCCAGTTCAGGAGTAACAAGAATATGGCAAACAACTGACAACTGACCCTGTGCGTTACTAAATGTTAAATTTTAAAAATATATTTCAGGTCACACTGTTCCTTGTAATGCTGTGTAATCAAATCCAGTTATGGAACCATATCTGTGCATAAAATAGCTTCTTAGAGTAAGCTGGACCAGAAGCACATCCTTGGGGTTGTTACTAAGCAGGAAGAAAATGTTCTGTAGCTTGGCATTAATATGTCATTGTTTGCACAGGATAGCTGAAGCACAGGAAGAAGATGTTGAAAATTATATCTGAACCTTGATTAGGCTGGTTATCATGTGAATGATGTCCACACAGCTTGCCAGCAGGCTAATGTAAAATACCTTATTGTTCCATTCTATGGACATATATATAATTTAGCAGTCATTGATCAAAATAGAAAAGAGACATAAAATCAGTGACATTGAGGAGGTTTTGTCCTGTAAGAGACATTTGAAAAGAAATCTGTGCTATCTATCTCTGTCAGAGTCCTGGGCACAAAAGACTGATTTAGATAGCATGTAACTGCTTCCAGAACAGCTCCGGTCTCTTCCTGGCATGTTTATTGCAAATTTTACAGTAGATCTGAATTACATTTTGATTTTCACAACAAAGGATATGATGAACACATCAATTTCAGATTTTGTTATTTGTATTCATCTTGGAAGCAAGATCTGCAGGGTTAGATTGAGTTTGTCACAACCATATTTACAAAGAAATCTGTTGTTTGTGACTGATTTTATGTTCAAAAATCAATCATAGCTATGAGAAGGGTGAGAGGAGTCCTAAGCTTCACCCATATGCCAAATGGGCGCACAAACTGCAAATTAAAAGCATAAAAAATATGCCCTGGGCTACCATGCTTTCCCTACATTGGTATCATCTCATTCCCTTTCCACTTTGCTTCACAGAACCTGAAACATAGTGGTATTGTGCTGGGGGAAGGAAGACAAAGAATGCATGAGTCTCTGCTGGGATAGTAACGTATGTGTAGCAGTCTGCTGCACCATCACGGTTAGATGTGATTAAATCCAAACGCCTTAGTATTCTTCTGTAATAGTAACACTTATATGCTTACTATGCCTGGGAATTACATAAATGTACTGGATGTTTTCTTGGCTGGAAAAAAAGGTTTCCATCTAGGAACAAGGATGCAGATGGTGTCACCTCCAGTCTTTCAGGCTGCTGTGTAGTCCACAGTTGGTAGCAGTGCTGTGAGAGACACAATACATATCCTTTCCTGCACCATTATTTATTTATTTATTTTAACAGAAATCGGAGAAGACAGGAGATGAGATATCTCTCTTTTTCACCGTTGGCTCTAACAGTGAGGAGCTCTGACTAGCCACAGTGGATAGTCAACAGCATTTAGTCTGAGCAGATGTCTTTAGTTTCCTGCCTTGGGACCACTCACCTATCTAAGTAACCCATCAAAACTGAAGAACCGAAGAAGGCAAGCCTTGTGAGATTTAGTGCATCCTCCCTAGACTGTATTAATGCAGAGGAAGTTGCATGCCATGGCCTGGACAAGCCATAGATTTTCTCACCCCAGATGATTTTTAAGGCTCTGTTTCTGTGAAATCTCATGGGCCACATTTTAGTGATTTTTTGCTTTCCGGTCAGCATAAAATGGAGGAGTGACTCTGATGGAAGTGCTGGTGCTGTGCTCAGCCTCTCCTGTGGGTGGGAGTCCCTAAGGTGATGTGAGGAAGGTAACACAGCTGATGTTACTCTGGAGGCTGTTTTGTGTTCCACACTCAGTGGTAGTGGAAAGGGAGGTGTTGGGGTTCTCCCTAGGACAGTATCTTCAGTTCACTGTCCCTGTACACATGGTCTGGGTAAGATGATAAATGACTGAATGTAAGATGGACATACGGAGTATGGATTGTATTAGTATATAAACCAGACTCTTTGAATTAATGTTTGTACATGTTGTCATTTATGATGTTTAGTAAATTATCTATTACATGGTTTTTGGGGTAGGGGTTTGGGTTTGGTTTTTGTTTTTTTTGAGAGACGCAATCTGCAATTTCACACCCTAGCACCAGTGAGGTTGTACAATTGCACTGCACTTTGACAGGAAATACATGTGAATTCTTAACTGATTAATTATTAAAAAGCATATCAGATGTTGCAAATCATGGCTATTCTTCCAAGTATGGCCTGGCCACGTGAGCTGCCTTGTCCATCTCTGCAGCCTTGCTGAGCTGCATAGGACTGCTCCTGCATGTGGACCTAGTCTCTCATGTATCTGTTTTAAAGGTGTCCGGACCTTGTAACTCTTTTGTAACCATTTTGCTAAATCCATTCCAGACAATATTGTCTTGGCTTTTAATTTGCACTTAATACAAGTCATGCTGATTCTTTGCTACTGCTCGCTTTTAGAAAGAAATAACTTAGAAGCCAAAGGAGATGGCAAGACAGTTGGAGATTCCAAGTCTGAGGCTGTTATTGTTCATTACAGACTGGTACTGTCACATTTGTGCCCCTGGATTTGCTCTCCAACTTCAAGAGGAAATGGTGAATGGTTTTTATGACATACCATGGCTGTGGTAGGAACATTTGCAGGGTTTGTTCTTCAGAGTCTAAGTATGTGAAAGGAATGAAGTTCTTCTCTAGAAATAAAAGGACCGAGTACAATAGATAAATGCCTTTAGTCTTTGGGCATTTTGAATTGGCCAAATGGAAGGCCTACTCAAAGCATTGAAGGATGTGTTGAACTTACTGGTCTTTAACTAGATGTGTACAACTGGTCCTTGATATGCCTTTCTCCTCCTCCACACCAGCCTATCCAAGTCTTTATGAGTCTTAGGTTTTCCTAACAATGTTTTTCCAAAGATGGTGTCAATGCATTCAGCAGCAATTAATTTTTTCCTGCAGTAGTCTCTCAACAGTAAACTCAAGTCTAATAATTGTTTCCACATAAATTACCAAGGAGCAGGGTGGTATCAAGTTGAGTGACACCTGAAATTTTAATTCTTTGGAATATTTTGTCAGCTCTGCATATTTTTCAAATCAAATTATGTCACAAATCTGTTGCAAATTGGAAGGAATTCCAAGACCAACATTAAAATAATTAAAGGTCTGGGGAGATTGCCTTGACATATGGGAAAGATTTAAGGAGAAAATGACATCTTTAGCTGCATAATGATGATGAATGTCCAAAAAGTAGGAATTATTATAACAATAATACTAATTAATAATTACTTGGAGAGTTTCAATAATAAAGGGAAAATGTAGGGTAAAGGCCTGCACCACTGCAGATCAGTGTCGAGTACTTTTTGACGTTAGTTCTTCACATCTGACCCATATTCTTTACTCTTTAATGAGACTGTGGGATGACTGAAACAAATTCACCTTGACACAATGCATGAAACCCAGATAGTTACATTTAGCCTGTTCAGTGCTCATGCATCTGATACTCTCACCTATTTTTGTGCTATTTTTCCCATGCAGCCATTAATGTTTTCTCACTTCGGTTTTCTGACAGGCCACATCACTGTGATTTATTTTACATTTGCTTTGTCCACAGTAATCAAACTTGTGTCCTTCCTAAGCCCTCCTGTTTGGTTATATTCTTGTAGATTATTGTGGTTTATAAACAACATATCTGCTTGGATTTCAGCTGATGCCACTGGCAATGTCCCCACTTAAGAAAGATACCTGTTGGTTTGGTATTTTGCTAAGCATTGATAAACAGTGGGGTTTTGGAGAGTGTGTTTGTATGTGTGTGTATGAAGAAGTTTAAAGAAACATCTCTGCAATACTTATGTCTCCATGGTGGTGCTGGGTCAGGAGATGATGGGCTAATGATGTTCTTCAGAGAATGGGATACTCTTTCAGGACTGACAAACTTCCTCCACTGCTTTGGAACATGAAGTGTTAAAAGTATAGTTATAGTCCTCTGTAGAATTGAGGTTACCCTTAGAGGCTTTGCTCTCTTCTCCCCCCATCTTTAGAAGTCTCAGTAGTGTACATCTTATAAAGAAAAGTCTGTGCCAGTGCCCAGGTTTTACTATCCTATCAGCCAGGAAACAAACTCATATCTGGGATTTTCTGGTATAGTATATAGCTAAAGGTTGGGTCTTGCTTCACTTCATTAATGCTTCAATTATCATGTAAGTCTTCTGTTGGTGCTTAGGAGGAAGCAGAGGCAGCATCTTTGCAATGCTAATGCATCCCATTTTTATCCTTTGAGCCCAGATGCTCCCAATACAGAGAACCCCCAGTCTGGTATCTGGATGGCCTTGAAATGCCAGTAACAGCGACCTGCGATCTTGTTGAAATAACACAACTTATAACCTGTTTATGATTCAGATCCACATATTATCAGGGGGTTTGCTGGCTGCCCAGTTGTTATCCTCTGCTTCCTGAAAGTTACAGCTGTTTCTGAGTGGGGAATACACTCTCTGTCATGTCTTTTTTTTATTAACATAGTCCTCTGACATGCTTTGGATGAATGATTCTTCTTGGCATCTAGAAACTCAAGTTCATAAAAGTGCATCTGCCTGTGGGCTTCCGTGAAGATTTCACTGGTTTATTTTTGACTTGTTAATCCATCAGTTCTTTGGGACATCAACAGTCTGAGAAATCTCATCTTTTTCCTTCACTGTGCAGCAGAAGTGACTTTTAATGGCAGGCATACTGAAGAAAAAAGTTTTGTTGCATTGCTTGTGAGGATGCTGAAGGTAAACCCCATCTTTATTCTCTAGAACACAGGCCAGGTAAAATTCCAGATTTGCAATACATACCTTTCAGATGTTCAGGAAAAGTTCATTGATAGGTTCTGACGTGGAACAGGAAATGGGTTTGCGTCAGTGTACATTGGTGGGATTCCAGCTAGCTGTGAAGTGTGGGTATTTTGTGGCATCATATTACTAGGTTTTTGTTCCAACTCTACATGTAGTTCCCACAAACGAATTCTGAGAGCTGAAAGGGAATGCTTCTCCTTATTTAAAAATTAAGAATAAAATCTAGCTTACATGCAAGCACTGTGGGCTGTGTTTTAGCATCTGCATAAACCTCTTCTACAAGTGGTATAGTTGCCTGGGTTTCCATGGAGGAAAGCTACTGTAAAACTGATGCAATCCAGAGTTGAATAAAGTCATCTAGTTTCCATGTTTAAAGCTGCATGCTTGTTCCCAGTTAATTAACAGTATAAAATTGGCCTGCTTTTGCAGACACACAAGAGCATCCACAAGTCATCCTGAAGATAATAAGAGCTGATAGAGCTTACTGCATTGGTAAATGAGGCCGTATTTTAATAAGCTACTAAATATGGCCACAAGATGCCACTTTATTCAGCACTGTTCTAGACCCTTTACCCTTCCCTGCTGCAAAGCAGTTAAGAAAAAGTCCCTGACCTCAGATTACTCACGTGCTTATAGTATACCAGCTTTGTTACTTGAAAATACAGTAATGTGAGACGTGTTGACAATAAAAAGCCAAGTTCTTCTTGTTTATTTCTCTTGACTTATTTTGATAAATTGAGCATCATTTCAGGTTTTTCTCAAGTTCTGCAGCTTGTACAACAGCTGAGCTCATTGGCTGTGCTTAAATAAAGACAGAATAATTGTTCATTATGGTGCAAGGGACAGAGCAATATAGAAGCACACCGACAGGGGCTTGTAACATCCCTGGGGTGACATACTACAGCTTGGGTAAGGAAATGTATTAGTCAGCAAGCCACAAGAGAAAACGTGCAGTTCTGGATTTATAATGACATGGGCAAGATGAACCATCTGTCTTTTTCATCTCTGATTTTGTGATCCCCTCTGACCCCGCACCGATTCTAGTAGAAGTAATGTGCATACACATGCATTATCACACAGTGCAATCCAAACTCCACGGAGGATATGGTGTCCAGCTATACTGTCAGGGATGCTGTTACTCATAAACAATCTAGAAGTCAGCTTGTATGCACAGAGCATTTTTAACTCAAAACCTATTTGATTCCCATTCCCAGTACTTGGCAGAGTTTCCATTCTACTTTATAGTATGTCAGCCTACATGAAGCTCTCAATCCTCTTTCAGGATAGATTCTCTCCAATATCTACTTTCTAGCACTAAGATATTTCACAAAGCTAATAAAGGAATGATCATTCAGACTGATCTTGTTGCTATGTGAATGCATTACTTAGATAAAAACACAAGTCATTTGTATATATCTGCTATAACTTAAGCAATGGAACTCATTTATGCTTTATTTGGATTGGACTGGGTTATTGTTGACAACTTAGTTTGGAAGCTGTTTCAGCTTGGAATGAGACCTTTTTTTTTCCTTCCTCGAGGATACTCTTTAGATCCCATTTCCTCCTTGGTTACTGACCCAGTCCATAACAACTGCTCATCTGGCTATGCAATTATAGCAGGATTGATTTCTCAGATGATGAAAATCCAACACATTTTTAAAGGATCCTTGGTAGAATAGTAATTGAGTTGTTAAACACAAAGTGTATTCCTTTGACGAAGACACAAATGTGTAATCCTCATTACTGGATGCTTAATTATTTCACAGAAATCATTATTTTACCAAATATATATATATATTTGGTAAATGTGTGTGTGTGTTTCTATATATCTGTGTCTGTCAATGCATTATAGAACTGTATTTTCTTTTTGCCTTAGGAATAGAGGATGGTAAAAGGTATTATATCAAAAGCAAGTCTCTAACTATTTTGCATTTCTACAGTTTCTGTATACTGTTTAAAATCTGCCTTTCTGCAGAAGCAGACAGAAGAATTGATTATTTTGTTTTACAAGGAATATATTTTGCATTCTAAGTGTGATGAGAATTTTTTCAGTATATAAAAAGAGGTACATGTATCGAGAATACACTCAGCTTGAAACAGTAACTCAGAAAATTCTGAGATCTTTCTTTCATGTAAAAATTCCAAAATTACAATTTTTTCAAATATTAACATTGCATAATATTCATCTCACAGTATTGTAACAGACTTCCAGTGTACCTCCAGTTTCTCAGGGTTATGAACCCCTCTGCAGCTTTCAAGCGCCCAGAATCCCTTGACAACTTCTACAATACAGTAATGTGCTGTGTCAGTACAATATAATTGGAAATTAGAGAGATGTAGGGATATAGCAAAATTAACAGAGTATATTGTAAAAATAGGCAATATAGCAAACCATACAGCACTGAATGAATTATTCATTTCCATAGCTAATTACATTGACTCTTCATGTTACAATTTTACCGAAGTTGACACAGGCGGTAGAATTCACTTTGCAATTAAGACACCCCAATGTAGATGTCTTCATATAAGAGCTGGACCCAATTTAGTTGTCCATTTACAGGTTTAAGGCAGTTGTCATCATGGGATTAGGAGATTTGACACAAGACCTACTTTATAGGTCTTTAGCTTTTTGAATTCTGCTGGATGCAAGTAGAGTAAATTACCTCTTTCTGTGGGTTTGAGCCCCTTATCTGTGGGCAACCCATTCCCTTGTTTGGTATCTATTTCACACTCATTGAGGTGCCAAGCTAGATGTGACCTGTTAGCTATGCACATGGTTATGCAGTGAAATCCTGCCCAGTAATGCACATGTAGACACGTAAATTTAGATACCTTAATCTGGAGCTGAATTGCACCCAGAATTGCCAGCAACAAAACAGCTGCAGTTTTTTGTTTAGAACAGTTCAAGTATGAAAGACTGAAAAGTTTATGGGGTATTGTCTGGTCAAAACTTCATCTGTTCATCGCGGTACTGGATGGTAGTTGTACAGTGTGGGAATCAGAGTGATGATAGCGAGAAGATGGCTGGCATTAATTAACTGTGACATGACATTCTTTCATAGCTGTAACTACCCTGGCCCACCCTTCTGTGAGTGACTATGAAAGATAGAGTGCAAAGATCAGGAAACACAGTAGGCAGCCTTGAGGACAGTTTCTTTGAAGTTGTAAGGATCTTTCTGGCCCAGGAGATGGGAATCTGCTGCTGACTCATTGAGCAAGCCAGAAGTAAAGGAAGTTGGATAGCTCACATTGATTATGTCTGAGCCAGCTGGTGAGCCTCATGCTGGGAGAGCACAACCTGTTCTCCAAGGGAATCTGTCCAAGGTCAGGGAGAGACTGGAGCTACTGTATGAAGCAAGGCAATTTTTAAAAATGGAACAGTGGAGTTATTTAAGGTTATTTGGTCAGGCTATATTGAAGTCAGCAGTTTTCTACCCATTCACAGTAAACTCAAGGTGACTATAGCCATGACATGCTAGCCAGGTTTTTAGGGTAGTGGCTACAGCTGGCAGTATGTAGATATAATGTGTGTCTGACTGTTGGCATTCTACTGTTGAAAAATATTTCCAATCTTAAGATAACACAGTTGTAAGAAAAGGCAGAGGGTAAGAAAAATAACTGTCAGGACTCATAAGAGGAGACATAACATTTTTTAATTTTGTCTATGGCTTCAGCAGCCTTTTCTTTTGATTTAAGAGCTGCAAGTTTTTTCTTTGAATGAATATGGACGTTTCCTGCTTGGACAGTCAGGAATCCCTGAATTATTTCTGTCTGGACAACCTGTGAGTGTGGAAGCTTATAATTCTTTATAATTTGGTTCCCACTTCATTGACTCCTGAAGCATCTTAAGAGTATCCGTTGTTTTTCACAAAATGCCTGTGAGAGATCAGCCTGCTTTATGCTAAACTGCAGACTGTTTCCTTAACTCATGTTTTATACTGTCAGTCATTACAATTAAGTATTTGTCATCTTCTTTGACAAATCCTTCCTAGGTTTGTCTCTGCAATAGATCTTTATCAATATTACTCCCTTTTGTCAGTCTTTTGGACTGATGATTTTTGGCTTAAAAACACAGATGCACTTCACTGCATCAGACTGCTTCTTCAAATTAGAAATTAATTTCTACAGCCAAAGTAATTCAGAACAAGCCTTTTGGGTTACAGCCCTTCCAGCCATATGCTTGAGTAGTGTCCTTACTTGTGGTATGGACCTCTTGACCACATAAGGAATTGCATCCTTGCTAGTCTTTCTTTGCACATAGAATTATGCTGAAATCTACACTGAAATGCATTGGTGCACAAAGTTAACATATTGGGCTTACCCACCTCACTGACTCATCTGGTGTCTGTGCTCCTATGAGTAATCCCAAAGAAAGCTTATATTTTTAGTTCTGCATGTAACTTCTGATTCACACTGAAATGTGCTGATGATTCTGCAGCCAGGCTGTGGCTGGTCCTGCACTAATGCATAGTGTGGAAGCTCACACTTTTTGTGCCTTTCTATTTTTGTCTAAAACTAGTTTCAGTTCCCAGATTAGCCCTGTCTGTGTTTGCCAGCTCATCTCAATGAATAAAGAAGACAGAGTGATTGGCAGGACCTCTCTGCAGCAGTCAGAAAGAGTTCCTTCAACAAGAAGCAATGGACACCACCTACTGAGGAAATATATTGGAACCCATCCTTAGCATTTTGTTATTATGATGCCCCAAGGAAAACTGGCCAAATCATCATAATTAATTTGAAAATTCCCATTCATACAAAGGGAAGCATTGCTGTCTAGGCTGTGCTCCTGCACAAAAGAATCCTAAAGTTCCTGGGTAAAATTTCACTTTTGTTAGTGAATTACACATTGTGAAGCAGTGTTTCTGAAAGTACTGTGTCTATAAAAGATACTTGATATTTTTCCTGAGGACATTCTCAATATAGAGAACTGTTCTGTCTTGTCTTTTTTTTTTTTTTTTTTTTTTAAGAAAACACTAGTGGTTTTGAGGCATCTTCAAGCCTGAACTACAAAAATGAAAACAGAAATTATTTCAGAAATCGTAATCAATTTATTTTCTTGACATCATCCCCCTTTGTCAATTTATGTAGTAAGACATGAAAAAGCTGAGGACCTCCCCATCAAATAAGAAAATTTTTGAATCTCGATGTTTCTCTTGAGAATGAAGAGCTCTGTCAACAACCTTAGCAATAAGGCTGCTCAACCTAAATGGATTGTAGCAGTTTTTGTAGGAGTATTTTTTCTTTTTGACAAGCTTCCAAATAATCTTAAAAAGACTGTATCTGTTTCCCACTGTCATTATGTGCTGCAATCTTTTCACATCATCTTAAGTATATTCTTAG
This sequence comes from Ceryle rudis, assembly GCA_033439905.1. Taxonomy (NCBI): domain Eukaryota; kingdom Metazoa; phylum Chordata; class Aves; order Coraciiformes; family Cerylidae; genus Ceryle; species Ceryle rudis. The sequence goes on along the minus strand of JAAGNO010009350.1, from coordinate 24,601 downwards.
GAGAAATAGTTTAAGGAATTGTATCTATTTTATATTTTAAAAGTAAAAGGTATTCCAGACTGTTATGGAGGCAAGCCCTGGTCTTTTGTCAGGTCTTTGCTGGGGCAGATGTGTCTGCCTCCAAGGGGAACACTTGCAGTCAGGTAGCTTGATTAGCCTGTAACTCACATTGCTCTAAATCAAAAGTCACTGTTGTCTTCCGTAGGTGTTCTTTAAAACTGTCATAAGGAGGCAATGAGAGTTAAGTATCATAATGTTTTATCACTTAATTTTTTAACCTAATGTTTTGCTTTTGAGTGGTTTTGGAAATGAACATTCTGTGAAAATGTCAATGCACTTATTTATTTGTGTTTTATTCCTTCATTTTATTTGCCTGTTTCAGAGTGTTTCCGTTCCAGTGTATTAATAAAAGAAATGCACATTTGATTTAAATGGGGAACAGAATTAATTGTGAATATGTATTTTCCAATGCAAAATAGTATTAGAGTGCTAGATTGTTTAATCATGCATTAAAAGATGCATTTATACTATCCCAAATATCTGTCTTGGCAGATACTGGAACTAATTTGTAAATAGTCTGTAAGTTAATGTCCAAGTCATATAAAAATGGAGATTTGGACTGGACTGACAAAGATAAGCAGCTCTGAGTCACACAGACCAATCACCGGGGAAAATATATTGTCAGCAACAGTAATTACAGCAGGTAATTGTGTCATTTACCCTGTTACAGACCAGTAAATGTGATGAGTTTGGAACATACCATCTGTCACACAGTGTTAACTTTGATGTTCAGGGCTTGCAAACCTGTAGTAGAATCTTTTAATGATGGTGAATTTGAAAAAAAGAAGATGAAAGTTTCTCACTGTTCAACGCAGGCATAAATGGCCAGTTCTTCGGAAGATAGGAAGATTGATTTCTGTAAAGGTGGGGGTCCATCATGAGTAATCTGTTTTTTTTTTTTTCCTGTGTTTTCAGTAAGTTTGTAGTGTACACGGTCTGGGTAAGAATTTATTACCTTGTTCCTAGCTCTTCAGAAGGTGGAAATGGATGTAGAATTCAACTTTTGTCTACACCATTTTAATGTTTGGGAAGTAAATAGAGATTGTGGTTGGTGGCAGCCTGAATGGATATTCCAATCTGCCTTGAATACCCCGTGTTTATTCACTTAGTACACTTCCCATGGAGTGGGCTTCATCTTACTTTGAAGTCCTTTGAAGTTGTTCACAGCACCTCAGCCTAAATCCTAACTTTTCCAAAGAGGAAACATGTAAATATAGTAGGATTACAGAGGTGAAGTCATCCTGAGATGACAGTAGCATTAGGAAAATGAAATATCTGGTCAAGATTTCCTTTTTTTTTTTTTAAACTCTGTGGTTTGATTCCAAATTAATATTTTGAGTATGAACAATAATTAATGAAGACTTAATGTCATCAGTGGTTCTGCTTATTACATCTATTCATGGTGTTCTTAAATAGGACAGCAAATTTGATGGTAGAATTTTTCGGCTATGCAATGTTTGCTAAGGTGTATTTATGCAAATCTGTATCAAGATAAAATAGATGTAAGTATCCATATATGTAAGTGCAGAAAAAATTAATTTTAAGCTTGATTAGGACTAGCAGTTAAACTGTGGCAACAAAAGCATGATACAGACAAGAAAATCTCCCTGTAAAACAAGTAAATTAGCCAGTGTTAATTTTTGCACCATTGCAGGGAGGGAAAGAAAGATGAAAGCTAGATTCATTGCATCTACATCACTATGCCATGCTGGTTTTTGTTAGAAGCAGTGCAGACAGCTCTGCAGGGTATCTTCTGGCATCAGTGGCTATGTCTGAACTGCAGAAGCCAGGAGCACTTCCTGGCTTCTAAGGCTGTGTATGTTTGTGAGCTCTTCCCCAACACTATGCTATGGTGAGAACTGGCTGTACCATTCTCCCCAAGTGTTTTTGTTTCCAGGGAACGCAGCTTAGGTGCAGTGTTTGTGAAGGATAAATTTGCTGTGCTGTTTTGGTACACCTCTGTATAATATCTGGGAGGATGTGCCCCAGGGAAATTTGGGAGCATTACTAGAGACTACATCAAAGCTGACCTAAGGCAAAGCATCATAATTGTTCTGCTTTATCATCACTGAAGCATGTCTTTGTCCCCCTTTTCAAGTAGATAACCCTCTTCAAAATCAGGTAAGACACCTTGAAGGAAGGCTTCCTCTCCTCACAGAGCTCAAGCGCTGTAGTTTCAAAAGTAGTACTGTCCTACTTGGTATCCAGTGAGTCATCTGAGTGCTTGTGTCACACTACTTCTAGGGAAATAAGAGGAATCATCTCATGGATTAAAAAATCTTCCTGCTGCCTAAGAGGACAGAAAAAACATTTGTTTCCTAATATTTATGGCTAGGGAAGTTGCTCCAGATTCCCATGGACAAGAGCAAGATCAAAGCAACATCAGCATTTCATCCATACTGTGGTTGCTTTACCTGACAGGCACTGTTCTTGATAATGGTGCTTTATATCATAACTATGATTTTCCCAGGAGCCCCTGGAAGGGGTTAGCAGGCTCTGGTAATGATGCTATCCCAAAAAGAACAGAAGAAGAGCACCAGCTGTCTCTAGAAATCTTTGAGTACATCTATATTTTATCAAACCAACTTTGTGTTGTGTACTTGATTGATGAGATGTCTTTCTCCTGTCCTGTTGTATGTCCATCATTCGCTTAACTCTGTGCTAAAAACATATTGTTCAGAGGTGTTTTTGTGGAGCCCTCTGGTTATGTAGGTGGTCTGTAAGTTGGTAGTAGTGAAACAGAACAGGCAGTAAGTTAGGAGCCTTAGCAGCAGCAGACAAAAAGTCACTTTCTTGCTTGCTTTGTAGCTTTTGTATGTGTAGGACGGAAGCAAAATATCCAACATTTATCAGTTGCTGATGGCTGACGTTTATAACATGGATCCTTTTAGTAAGGAAACAGTAAATTAAAAGGGTTGGCATTAGGTGTAGCAAAAAAATAAACATTTTTCAGTTGACTGAGGAAATTGGAGTAGCATATTTACTGCACTAGTATGGCTATTCTACTAGCAATAAAGTAGGGAGCACTACGATAGATGTAGAATTTGCTATCTCTGTCACATTTAATAACATAATGCAAGATTTTGAAAGCGTTAGTTCGTAAGCGCCTGTGAGGTTTCATGTACAATACAAGTTCAAATTTAAAAACATTTACCTAGGAACAAATAATGCATCTGGCTAGTTAAAAAAAAAAAAAAGAAATAGATGAATTTATGGAGTGAGTCTACATGATGAAATACCTTTTAAAAGATAGAAACCTTATTTTAAAATGTCAGTGGTAAAAGAGACAAGATATTAAGAGATCAGTTTGAATTAAGGCAAGAAAGAAGTGGATGACAAGGTTAGAGCCCTTATGTCTAGACTGAAATCTCTTAAGATGGGATTTTCAAAATAATTTTGAATTTGCATTACAGTCCTGCCATTGAAATTAGTGGGAGTTACACATTTTCCTTTAGGGAAAACAGATAGATATATGCTAAATGCTTTAGAAAATCCTTCCCTTAAACTTTTCTGTTCACTAAGGAATATAGAAAATGGCAGATATGAAGGAAAGTGGAAACAAATTAGAGGTTTTTTAAACTTTAGCTGTCATACTAAATATTCTTAATATATTTCTTCTACCTAACTGGTTGAAAAGTGTAAAAATTCACAGGATGTTCCATGAAGTAACACTGATTAATATTACAATAGAAACCTCCATGAAAGGAGTGTAAGTATTTAAAAAAAAAAAAAAAATCTCATTCCATCAAATCACAAATCACAATTACAACACACATTTTGAAGATGATGAATCATGAGTCTTATGTGGGTTTAAGGAAGTTTAAATGATTGCGGAAGAGCTGTGGTGGAAGATCAAAGGAGTAATGGTAGGCCTGCCTTAAAATATGTATTTGTCTGTTGTGGCTGAGACTGAGAATATCTGACTTCCGAGAGATCTGGTCAAGGACTTCTTGGTGTGCAGATGCCACAGGAAGGGTGGACCAGTCAACATTTCAAGTTGCGAGTTAGACTTTTCAAGTTGAGTCCTAGGGGAGAGTATATCCTGCTTAGAGCCATAAAATCCACTGTTGGAGCTACAGGATTTTGAATTACTAGTGGACAATTCAAAGGAAGTTACAGCTAAGAGTTTTGTATTCCTTCAGTCTACAAGGAAAACCTAGAACAGCAATAACCAAAAAATAAAGAAAAGAGATTTTGTGTAAAGAAAAAAGTCTGAAAGTCAAAGTAAAATGTTAGGGAAAAAAAAAGTGTAGGTTTTGATGGGTGAAGTAGTTTTCTTTAGATGAAAGTCTGTTGTGAAATAAAACATAAAATTGAAAATCTTATTAGAATATATTTTCAAAAAGCTAGTGTTTACTAGGATTAGAATGTCCTATATTTTTGGAAATCATATTTGCATGTTAATATGCAGTACTTCTCTAGGGACTTTTGGTCCAAGGATCTTCCTTCTGGTTTCCACATTAACAAAGAACAGCACACATGTTAAAAGTGTTGGTTCTTCTACAGAGAAAAGAAATTAATGATTGGACATGGGAGATGTTTTAGGGATGGATTTCATCATCACATTCAGAGAGAGGATTTGTCTTTTTGTGAAACAAATTATACTAGTTCCAAAGGCCAGCTCAGTCTCATCAGAGCTACAGCCACCTTGCAGCTTTCTCCAGAGCACTCCTAGCCTCACAGGCAGATGCAAAGATAGAGAGTCCTTGATCCTTCTCTTGATCAAGTGTTTTTTCAGCTGCTTTTAACCACGCATCAATAATGGACAGTAATACAAATTCCCTGTTTTATCTTTCTGGTAGCATAACTAAGACGTGGTCCTGGAGCTTTCTTACAATGGGTATTAAAAGGAACACTAGATTTTATCTGTATCCCAAAGTAGATTTTCTTCCTCATGTTTCATTACAGTTTTCTTCTATTTCCTTTTTTATCACCAAATACGAAATAAGTAAATAAACTAACAGGTAAAAGAGAGAAGTAGACATCTGGATGAGATGATGGCATCTGTTCTCTTTGAAGAAGAACAATGGACTAAGTGATCACAGACAGAAACAGCATTTCAGGAAGCAGGATGGTCTCTAAACAGACCTTGAAAATAGAACATGCACATGCCAGAACTATTTTTATTATCAGCATAATTAAGGGGAAAAAAGTAGGAAAATACTGGACATAGATTGACAGAAATTGTTGTTTACAGCTGCACTGCAGAAGGGATTAGAAAATGAGGACCAAGAGCAGCATGGATATATAGGAGTGGATGAAGGTGAAAATCAATCAAGTAACTTGATTAGCAGTGAATAGACTGTTGTTGGGAGACCTCGCTCTTCATATCCCCAACTTTGAACTGAGGACAGCTGCTGGTGGTCATTAATTAATGATTAAAGACTTCAGCATTAACTAAGGGTGAACTGTGTGATGGTAATTCTATGAGTAATTAAAGCATGGGTTCTGTTTTGCATTTGAATTAAGGAATATCTGTAGAAAAATGAATTGAGGCATATTTGAATTGAGGAGTATTAATCCAAAAAATTAACATAAATAGATGGAAAACATAGAATCATAGAACTGTTTAGGTTGGAGAAGATCCTTAAGAACATTGAGTCCAACTGTTAACCTTTCACTGCCAAATCCACCACTAAACCATGTCCCTAAGCACCACATCTATACATCTTTTAAATACCTCCAGGGATGGTGACTCCACCACTTCCCTGGGCAGCCTTTGCCAGTGCTTCACAACCCTTTCAGTGATGAAGTTTTTCCTAACATCCAATCTAAACCACCCCTGGTGCAACTTGAGGCCATTTCCACTTGTCCTGTCGCTTATTACTTGGGAGAAGACACTAACCCCCACCTCACTACAACCTCCTTTCAGAGAGCAATAAGGTCTCCCTTGAGCCTCCCTTTTCTTCAGGCTGAACAGCCCCAGTTCCCACAACTGTTCTTCGTAAGACTTGTTCTCTAGACCCTTCACCAGCTTTGTTGCCCTTCTTTGGACACGCTCCAGCAAATAGCATAATTCAATAAATTTACAGTATGTGCTTTTTGAAAATAATCTCCATGGACTGAGACCTTAAGTAACCCTGCCAATTAGAGTTTAAACTAGTTAATAGGAAGTCTTAAAGAAATTAACCATCTGTCATTTCCCGAATGATCTTAATGGAATAAGCCTTCCAAACTACCCATGTAATTACTACTAATTTTTGTCTTGTACATTAACTATATGAGGGGAAAAAAAGTTTGTAATTAAGATAAACTCTAAGTGGGCATTTAAGTGTGTTGGCTATTGATAATTCAAGAAACTCTTACCTGCTGTAACTGCCATGTCAGATGGCCAACTGGTCACGACAGTTCTATAGATCTATACCAAATCTATGGGAAGGAGACAGGAGGCCAAAAGTAATTTGAGTTCAAGAATGCAGAGGCATTGAAAGGAGAAAATACCCAATGTAAACTCTTTATTTAAATTATTTTAATTTAGTCTTGGTCCACGAGGTTCTACCTCAGAAATTAATATCTTTTGCATTGTGTTACAAGATTATATTTGTAGGGGTGTATTTTATTTATATTTTTGGGAACTTTTATGCATTTCTGTTCCTTAAGTGTGATCTCAGCTCTTATTTTCCGATGTTGGTAATGGATGGTTTAGGAAAACTGCCAGCATAATATTCTTTACCCATAAGTAAGTGATGCAACTCAGTTATCATTACTTTTTGCTGTTGGATTGGATTCTGTTTTTCAGTTTTAGTTTTGTTTTTATTTTTTTCTTAGACATTGGAAAAACCCAGATGTGCAAGGCAAATATTGTCAAGGCTTGCATTATGCAAGTAGAAAATGCTATATGGACTTATGTATATTTTTAATTGTGAAATACACAGCAGCAAGATTAGGGGCTGATGTTGCATAGTGGTAGGATAAGGAGGAGAAAGCAAATGACTCATCTTGTGGACAGCATGTTAAATTTTACTAAGTTCTCCAAGAATCTCTGCACAGATAATAAACTTGGTGAGACAGATCCCCAGCTGTTATTGCATTGACATACAGCATAAGATCTAGTGGGTCCTGGTCAGTTTATGCTAGCAGACTCTATCCCTAGGATGCAATACTTCACCCTAGATAACCTTCTGAAGTAACAACACTTTGTGTTAAGCAAGCCGTATAGAATATTCTGGAATAATAGTTCAGAATGAATCAAAGTAAAATGAAGTACATCACCCTTACTTTATGTGCATATATATATGTATGTATGTGTGTATATATTTGTGTATATGTAATTTATTTGCTGTACACCCAAATGTACATAAGTGAATTAATTGCATCACCACATAATTTTTTGCATTTCTAGGTTATATGTGTCATAAGAACTATTTAATGGAACGTTCATACACACTTACTGTTACTATTGTTCTTACCAGGGAGCAATAGCACATTTTGGAGTTGAAATTTAATTTTTCATCTAGAAATACCTCATTCCAGAAACAGTTTAGTTAATATAAATGCTGAATTAAAAACTTTGATTCCCAGATCAGAGATTTTATGAATTTTAACACTTTGAGCATAGAGCGCCAAACAGAAGAATTTAGATAATAAAGCTTTGGAATACTTCACTCTTGGCCTTTCCC
>JAAGNO010009350.1:0-12245 GCA_033439905.1 Ceryle rudis | reverse complement strand
CAGTTAGTTAGAAGAACTGAGCTGAAAAGTAAAATCACTGAACAGAATTAGTTCTGTTCTCACTCAAACCAGGACATGCATACATAGATGGTATGTCCTAAAATTTGAAGTAATTACATTTCATTTCTGTGTCAAGTTAACAGTTTCTATACACGCTGCACCATTCAAGGAAGCCCAGAGGTACCAACAAATTTACAGCTGTGAAAACATTGTCAAATCTATGTTGTCCACATCAATCACTTGCTATTTTGCTTGAATGAACTGGGAGTTGTTTGGTACGCTGTATCTTTTTATTGTAAATGAGAAAATCAGTAGACATACATGCACGAAACCTTTGCTGTGCATGAGGTGGTGCTTTGTTTTCTAACATTTTCATTCAGTGGTATATGTTAGAAGTTATACTTCTAGTCTTAGAAAGATGCTTTCCCAGAGATATAATGGTGCTTTTATTTCCATTGCATTTCACATCAGAAGAGATGATACTGCATACTTTGGCCCAAATCTTTGGCCTAAGGCTCCAAACATAGGATTTAGAGCATACTTTAAAATAAAAGTAGTGTAGCTATAGGTGAAGTGGCTCAGATGCAAAACGTGGTTGAGCTGCAGCAGTATCATACCCAGCAATTTCCTTAAAATTGTGCCTCAGTTCTCTTGATCTGTTAAGTGTCAGAATCTCAGGGGCTGGAGTTAACATTGGTAATAGCCCATAGATACCTTCTGCTACTGTGTATTATCAAGGCTAAGTAACATAGAATTTCTTTAATTGCTAAACTTGATTAAGATCTTAGCACTAGCTACTCCTTCACCTGACTCACAGTATGATTCCTCTAAATATACCTAAGATGAACAAGTTTTTTGTAAAATACCACAGTCTAATCCTCTTCCAGTCAAACCCACAGGTAGAGGGGGAGATGTCTGCAAATACACCCTTTTATGCTAGTCTCCCTCCTCTGGAGAATGCAGAAAAAGTCTTAGCCTGAGGAGGTTCAAACCCAGAGCCAGTTCTTTCAGAAGAGAGCTCAGTCTGCACAGCTCACTCCCGTGCTGTGCTTGGGAGTATTCCTCAATCCTTCTGCTGGAGGTGGGTCAGCTTCCAAAAAGGTAATTGAGATTTCTGTGGGTCAAAGAGAAGGTGCATAATCAGAGCACCATATTCATCTCTTCTGTTCCCTGAAAAAGAGTTCTGACTTTAGGTCTGGCATTTCAGAAGGCACCTAGCCCCACTATGAAGGAAAAGTACCTCCCTCCCTCCCTTTTCAATACTGAAAAGGCATTGTACAGGAGAAGGCTCTGAGCTTGTGTATCCCAGTCTGAGAAATGTACCTCTGCAGCTCTGGCTTGGGTGCCAGAATCCTTCAGAGAGACCTGGGTGTGCTTCTTGTTCCATGTCTGTGGGGGACAGTTACATACACTGTGCTGTTGGCTGTGCTCCAGTGCATCATGTCATCCTGCACTGGGAAGCTTAGGTGTCTCAGTGCCAGGGGCTCCTGCCACAAGGCTGGATAGCTCATAGTCTTTCTCAGATGAGCCTTAAGAACTCCTCAGTGGTGCTGTTACACAGAGCAGCTGCAAACAGAAGCCCAGCATCTGCAGTGGCTGGTTAATCACAGGGCTAGACCAGTGCCTCAGAGAAACTCTTTATGTTGGTCATAACCTCCATCTGCCTCGTTCTACCTACAGATTCTTGTGACTAGAGCATTTCTGATTCCATACTGCTGATGCAAGCAGAGCATTTAACCGCTGCTGTGTTTTCTATCAGAGCTAGTTGCATTTATGTGTCTGGAGAAGGGATTCTGTAAAGCATACGCATACTCACAACTATATCTGGAGAATGCTGCACCAAAATACATAAGCATAGCTTCTTGGATTGCAGCACACCAAAGAATAAATCCAGGGATACACTTCAAACTGTAAATGGTAGAAGTTTTTAAGTTCTGTAGAATCCCTTGAGAAAAAATTACTCTTTTTATTGTTTTGATCTAGTTGCTTACTGAAGGTATAAGATAGTCAGACAATTTAGTATTCAGTTGTACCTAACATGCTCAGGCTTTTCTTTGGGCAGCAGCAAAGACTAGCACTGCCTTAGGAGGAGTCTGTTCCTAGGGAAGATGCTACCTTTCACTGCTTCCCAGGGCATGTGAAGGCGCACATATGTGAGCTGTTGTCTTCAGATGATATACTCTAATCTCCTTCTGTAGCTCATCAGCCCATCTGGCCAGTGAGGCAGGGGGGCCATAAACCATCTTTGTGACCGCTATCCTTAGGGGAAGGCAGTTTCTGTACTCAGTGCTGCAGGGACTGTATTTTGTGTCAGCTAACCAGCAGCCTGTGACTACCTGTGTGGTTGCTGAATGTAATTCTGTTACCCATATATTGTGGTTTTTTTTGTGTTTTGCAGCATTTTGCAAAGATGGGTGTAGGAATGGAGGAGCCTGTATTGCTTCCAATGTGTGTGCCTGCCCACAAGGCTTCACTGGGCCCAGCTGTGAAACTGGTAAGACTACAACTGAATTTACAATGCATATCATCCAAAGAGGATATTTGAGGTAATCCAAGAGTAAAGGATTATTTGTGTGCCCTGAAAGTGGAAGCTGCTACTAAAAAGTTACTCACTTTTCTTATATGCCTCCTGAGAGAATATATTACAGCAGTTCTAATTAGAAGCACATGGACTGCAAAAATGAGAATATGATTTAAGACATCTTGTGTTTTAATGTTTCATACTTAGTAAGATTATTATAGACTTGCTTTTTGCTTCAAATGGCCTTTGGTATCTCATATGAATTGCAGATATTCTGATATTTGGAAATAAATGCCAATAATTGATTACTTCTGTGCTGTAACTGTGTGACTGGCTCAGTAGCCCACCTTCCCTTGCAACCTTATTTGAAGACTTCTGATTAACTCAGCTTTCTTTACTTGGTTTTAAGTCAGGTTTTGGTGTTTCTAATGCTTTTACCTCATTTCACAGCTATTCCTTTATCTTCACGCTATCCCTGAGGATGGCAGTACCACAAAGCCTTGTTTTAGAACTTTGTGAATCCAGTCAGATTACATTGCCCAGCAGAGTATGTAGAATGTTAATACCTATCACCTCAAGTGCTTGTAAATAATTCCTCCAAGTTCAAATTAATAGTTTCAGCACCTTTCTTTATTGCTGCAGAATTTTTACATGCACTCTAACTGTACATGCCTCCAGGAGGTAAAGGGAGAAAGCTCGCTTGAATTAATTGGCTTCAGTATACCTAATAAAAGGGCAGTCTGCCACCTATGATTGACTATACTTGCTGTTCTCTACTGCCTTCAATAAATCTTCCAAATGGAGGAAAGGAGGTCATTTGAGCAAGTATTGCTTTCATCTGACTTGTAAACATGTCCAGTTTAATGAAAAACACAGATCTGAATTCTGTATTATCTGGTCCATTTGAAAGGTGAGAAATGTGATTGTTTCCATTCTTCTGCATTCGCGCGGATATTACCACAGTGCACAAGAGGGATGCTGTGTGAAAAGCAGTATCCTGATTGTTCATCTATTTCTAGAAAAATGTCAAAAGAGCAAGTTTTCAAGTATTCCTCACTGTTTCACAGACTTCAAATAATGTGGTACAGGATACCAAGGTCTCTGCAATGTAACACTGTTGTTTTTTGCGTAGAACAAATTGTGTGACAAGATAATGCTCAAGTATTAAAACAGTTACTTTTTTTTTTTAGTAATATTTGTCTTGCATGCTCCTTGCAGCATTCTGCTGTTACCAGCTAAATAGAACATGTATAATTTCAAGGCCCACATTCATCTTTTCCAGCATTATGCTTCAATCTGAAGTGTGTAGACCAGAAGTGTATTTACTTTAGTCTCCTTGTGTGGTCAATAGTAATAGCCATTATCAAAGAGAGATCTTATTGGCTTTTCTGAATTGCCCCAGAAGTCCTATATCTGTTCTCTTCTTTAGAGGAGAACCCAGGGACACTCCGCTCCAAATTCAGAAAGTTCAGGCACCTTAAGCTAACTCAAATTAGCTTCAGCTAATTTGGAGCATTCAGCTCCAAACATCCTTTGACAGTAGCCAGAGCGCTGGCCTAGCTGCCTATCCTTCTTGCCCTTCAGGAAACATGTAGGAGGGCAGGTGCACCCTTGGACCAGATCTGATACCTTTCTGAATGTCTGATCTCAATATTTAACATTAGTATGGTACTGACCTGATATCTCATAAATAGTGATGCTGTTACGGTTTTAGACAGTTTGCCAGCCCTAAACCAGTTTTGTAGGTCAGCTTTGCAAGGAGAAGCCTTTCATCCTGGTGGACCTCCACTGGGCATCATATTATTGATGCTTACTATTGAAATAAATAGTGCTAGAGATCAGCCATGGGAGTACAAATCTGGTCACCTCATTTTGATATTAATGTGTGAGAATAGGGTTGTAATCTACATGCACATGGCTTTAAAATATAAAGTCTGAACTACTATCAGTGGCAAATGGAAGAGTTTTCCTGTTGATAAAGAGCAAAAGCTGGTTTGTTCTGAGACTGCATTGTCAGAAAAATATTGCTGTGTACAGCCGTAAAACGTGAGCTTCAGACATACATATTCACTCCCAGTGAATACAACAGTTTCCTGAAGGTGCTTCTCGTTAGGCTTGAAGTGGTTCAAGACATTCATACTACAAATAATTTATACTGGAAGCAGCCCTTTTTGAACAGTCACTTTATCTACAGAGGTGATGTAATCTTTTCTAGGCAGACATCTTTAGTTGTGATCGCATACAAAGAACAAGGAGGATTGGTGTAAAGATGCCAAATCTATTTTTAAATCTAATGTTACTTATTTCTGTTTATGCTACATATATTTAAAAAATGCTTATTGAAGAATCTTGATTTTTTTTTCCTTAAATAAAACATAGTTCTATAGAAATTCTTGGTAGCTGCTGAACCTATGAATTAATTAACAAGAAATTGAATCCATACCCCAGCAATAACCTAGAAAATACAATCATCAGTTCTTACTGCTTCCTTCTGTAAAAGGTGGTTGAATAGCTCGGTTTAAATAATTTCTCAGAATCATGGAAATGATGAGGTTGGAAGGGGCTGCTGGAGATCAGCTTGTCTAATCCCCCTGCTGAGCACACGGTCAAATAGAGTTGGTTTCTCAGTCCTGTGCACAGTTGGATTTGGAGTGTTTTCAAGGTTGGAGACTCCACAAGATCTCTGGGCAACCACTTCCAGTGTTCCATCACCCTCATAGTAAACAAACAAACAACAATAACAAAATAATAATAATAAAAAATTTATTCAGGTGCAATTATCCATTCCCTTAGTCCCTTTCCTGGGCATGACTGAGAAGCATTTGGCTTCCCCCAATACCATCAGGTATTTATGCACATTGATAAGATCCCCTCAGCCTTTTCATTTCCAGCCTGAACATCTAAGCTCTATCAGCTTCTCCTCATCTGACAGATGCTCTGGTCCTTTAACATCTTCACAGCATTGCACTGGATTTGTTCCATTTCTCTTGTACTGGGGAGCACAGCACTGGACCCAGCACCCCAGATGTGATCTCAACAGCATCAAAAGCATCAAATAGAGGGAAAGGATCACCTTCCTTGACCTACTGGCAATGCTCTTCCTAAGGCAGCCCAGGAGGCTGTTGGCCTTCTTTGCTGCAAGGACACATTGCTGGCTCATGTTCAACTTGGTGTCCACCAGGACATCCAAATCCTTTTCTGCAAAGCTGCTTTTCCACTGGCTGGTCCCCAAGATGTACTGGTGTCTGGAATTGTTCCTTAATAGCTGTAGGATTTGGCTTTTCCTACTAAACTTGATGACACTCCTGTTGGCCCAGTCTCTAGCCTGTTGAGGTCGCTTTGAATGGCAGCACAATTACCTGGTGTAGTAATGCCTCCTCCAAATTTTGTATCACCTGCAAATATGGTGAGGATGCACTCTGCCTTACTGCCTGGAATGTTAAGACAATACTGGCTCAGTAGCCTGTATTTACCCAGGTGTACACTGCTAAGTGACTAGTCTCCAACTGATCATGGCAGGGCTGATCATAGCCCTCTGAGCCCAGCTGTTCAGGTTTTCACTCCACCTCCTTTTCCATTATTTAGCCTGCACTTCTTAGCTTGTCTGAGGATGAGAGCATCAAAAGCCTTACTAAAGTCAAGATGTCCAGTGCTCTCCTCCCATTCACCAAGCTAGTCACCTTATTGTAGAAGGCTATAAGGTTGGTGAGGTGTGATTTCCTCTTCATAAATCAAAGACAACTGTTTCCAATTACCTTCTTGTCCTTAACTTGTTTGGAAATGGTATCCAGGATATGGTATCACCTCCAGCTTCCAAAGGATGGAGGTGAGGCTGACTGATCTGTAGTTCCCTGGATCCTTGCCCTTCTCAAAGATAGGAGGCACATTTGCTTTCTTCTGGTTCTTAGGAGCTTCTCTCAAGTTGCCGTGACCTTTCAAAGATAATTGGGTTGGCCTTGCAATGACATCGGCAAAATCCTTTGGCACTCCTCAGTGCATCACATCAGGTTTGACCAACCTGTTTTTTCCAGTTTATTTAAATATTGATCCTTCTCCAGCAAAGGTATATTTTCCTTGCTCCAGACTATCCTGCTGGTCTTGGCAACCTGGGACTCCTGAAGGCAGATCTTACCAGTAAAGGCCAAAGTGAAGAAAAAATTGAGTACCTCACTGTTTTCCATGTCTGTACACTTGGTCAGTGTCTCTATATTCCTCCCAAAGCCTGAGAGGGATGATGCTGTGCATGCTTAGGTCTTGCTTCTGGAGTCAGGCTTATGTTGTAGAACAGGCTATTCAAGAATAAACCAGAGCTGAAATAGCTGGGATTGTTGGTGTCCAGAGCATCCCCCTAAAAATTTTGACAAGACTATCTACCGTATGGCAAAGACCTGGCCTGTTTCTTTGGTGCCCGTGTCAGTTGAGGGAAGTACTGTTCCATCTGATGAAACTAAATGCTCCTCCAGGTCTTCCAATGGAGCGGAGAGGAGTTGAGGCAGTGACTGCAGGGCATTGCTAAGCAGGAAGCAGACAGCCTGCTTCTGATGGGAGAGGTCAGAAGTCTTCTGATAAAATTATCTTGACACTGAAACATGGTTTCAGGGCAAACCCATTCACCCAGAACTCAAAGCCATTTTCCCAGTTCTGGTAGATTAGCACCAGAAGCTTGCTTGTATTTGCAGGCACAGCTCTTCAACTGTCAGCTGCCATGGAAAGGCTTTGTCAGATTCCTAAACTGAATGCTGCTTTTGCAAAGGGAAGTGAAGCTCTGTATAATTAAATGTGTTAATGGGTATCCTAAAACTCTTTGCTTCCAGATGGGTGCTTTTGGGGTGTCAGTAAGAGCCACATCTTTCTCAGAACCATAAGAAGGAGAATCAATTACTACTATTACTACTGCTAGCCAGGTATTTCTATGAGAGTTGGTATTCACTGTGTAGGCCTTGCAGTTAACAGCTATTACAACATCTTAGAATGATCTGTTGGAAGCCTTTTAGAGTAATCATGTCCCATGTCCTGTGCAATTGCATCAGTGGAATGAAGAAGCAGGTGTAAGAATCATGTGCAGATATATCAACCTCCAGAACCGCCCCCCCCTTTTTTTTTAATTGGTAGTAGAACAATGAAATGTGGGAGAATTCCTATTTCTCTTCCTGAAGGATGTGGGTTGAGGCATTGTTAATGTTGGGGATGCATTCATTGGCTTAGGGAAGTGGGGTTTATGTGTTAAAAGATTTTCAAGCCTTACAAGGCACAGTAATAGTTAACCCAGTAGAGCAACCTCCTGCAATGTGGAAAGCTGAGACCAACTACCAAGGGAATCTAAAAATATTTGTGCCTCTTATGGTTTTTTTTTTCAAAATACCTGGTGTAATATCATCTTGTTTGGTTGTAAAACTACGAATTCTTCAATGGGTATTTTAAAATGCTATCTTAATTTGTATATGAAAAGTGTTTTGGTTTAGAATGCAACACAGGATGACTTTGCTATATCTGCTTGATGTTATTGTAACTCCCCTTTAATTTGATGACAGAGCTTTAAAAGTGGATTTGCTCTTGTACTATATAGGCATATCTGCTAGTGCATGTATAGAAGATTACTGCATTTTTGCTGCTTGTCAGCTTCTTTTTTGAGTTCACACGCACGTTCTGTGCTTGTATATTCCCCTGGTCCACTTTTAATTATGCATGAGATCAAATAGCAAAGTTTTGCTACTAGTAGTGTTTTGATGTAGTTTTTTGTTAACAGGTTGGATGGAAGTATGTGGCTTCTTTATGCATAGTTACATGTATTTCCTGATAATGAACTTTCCTTGGATATTGTGGTAGCCATGTCCACCTGTTATTTAACAACCTGTGGCAAACTGCTGAAACTAAACTGTCACATAAAGCTGTTACCTTTGAAAGGAACTGTTGAGAAGAAGTTTAACTTACAGATTCTACATTTCTCCTGCTGTACATTATTACTAACAGTTGGCTTAATTAAATGTGTAACTGAATTTATGAAAAAAATGGTGAGCATCAGGTATGTGAGATCACCCTCTGTTATCTGATCTATTATCAGAAATAACCATATCCAAGGAACACACATTATTAGGCTCTTCTCTGTATTTTTTCTTTTTTTTTTTTTTCTTCCACATATGGAAAGCTCAAACAAAAATACCATAAGAGTTGTGAGTCCTTCATAGAGAAGGAAAAATTGTTGATGTTGCTAAGACAATTTTTTGCAACTTTGTGCTTAGCAATTGTAGTTCAAAATACTGAAATACAACTCAGCCAAGTGATTTTGGTAAATAATTGTTACAGACCAGATCTAGAGTTTTGTGCCACTTTCTATATAAGCTAATTAATTAGCATGCGTTACTGTTGCTCTTTACAGCAAATCTAAATGAATTCATTCATGTCCACTGACCATGATAATAGCAGTTTTCAGATTACTGAAGACTATTATTATTCCTGTTCCAAAAGCAGTTTGTGAATACCTTTGAATTCTAATACACCAGTTATTAGGAAAATAATTTTACTGGTATTGGAAGAGAAGGCTTTGGCAAAGTAACTAGAAAACTTGTGAACTTTGCTGATTTTGCAAAAATTAAGAATTTTAGTACTTTTAGCATCACAAGAGAACGCTTCCATTTAAACCCTTGAGCCCTTGCATTCAACTAAGACAACCACAATCAGTGTGTGGCCAGATAGGCTCTGAAGCTAAAGCTGTGACACAAATGGCATTTGAAGCCCATAGAGCATTGAACCAATTCTGTAAGAATTGGAATTACTTTTGGCAGAACTCTTAAAAATTCTTGGATCCAATCTAATGAAAAGTATCTCTAAGCTATGAAAGTATCACAGTCAAAACTTCCCAACAACTTAGTCTGCCATTTGTTCAGTTTTATTTTTACAATGAAGATTTAAATTACTGATAGTTGTATTGGGATTTACAACAGGATTAAATTTGTGATACAATTATGCAAGGTCCTGCACAGACCTAGAGTAAGAGAAGTGCCCTTCAGCAATTCATAGTCTAACCAGGGGAAACTGGTTGCGTGCTGGGATAGATGAGTATAACATAAAAGCTCCTTGAGCAGGAAGCATATTAGGGTTAATCATTCCATTCTCTGAAATCCTTAAGGGGTTTCTGGGATTTTTAATGAAGGAGGAAACAAAAGAAGGGAGCAAGATGAAAGTGGAGCAAACAAGAAGGCAACACAGGTATGGGCCCTTCAGAGCAATAGCTGTAGGAAGAAGGGATGCCTCCCATAGTTCATTGGTTTTCATAGCCCACCTGATTGCTTGGATCCTAGTGTCCTGTTTTTGGGGAGGCTTCTGAGTATGAGACTTAGCAGATCCTTTCAGCAGGAGCTGTTTTAATTACATTAAAGGGCTGACTTGAATTCACAGTAATAAGAAAATACTGAGTTAATCTATAGAGCCTGGATAAATCTTTCACAAACAAATAGTACTTGAGCATGATTTGCAGTGTAAAACATTTTAATAGATCCCAGTGTGCAGTATGACTTCTTTATATTCTCAAAGTCAGGCCTTTTGGAGTCACTTGAGTCTGGCATTTCACCAGACTTTAATTTTCAGGGTTTGTAAGCTATTCACAATTTTTCCCTGGGTGCAAGAAAAAAAGATCACTCGGGACAAAAAAACCAAAGAATCCAAATTGTGGCTTGCAAGCCACTGAGATCTGGCTCACATGCTGGGCTGCACCCTGCTGTAGCCCTGCAGCAGTGCTGGAGGCTGTGGTGTCAGGTCCCAGTGTAACCCAGAGCCCCAGCTGTGGGAGGAGGTGAAAGAGATGCTGGAGGTGATATGCCCAGTTTGTTGCTGGATTTAGCTGCCCTAGCCTTGAGGAACCACTGCCATTTCTCCTCCTTGAGTCCTTCCATGTGTTCTCCATTTCCGTGGCTTCCTGGCTTCCTGCCCTATGGAAATTTGGGTATGTGGCATGTTGGGTTAGTAAGTTTGGCCTTTCCAGACATAGCTCAAATGTAGATGGAGACACAGAGTTCTCAGTATCCCGTTTGAACTGGCTTTGAACTTTCTATTCTTAAGAGCCATATCTCTGAAAGGAAAACACTTCTGCATTACTCCACACACCTGCATTTAATCAACATTTTCTGTGGTTTCTACTTCAGCAGAAAGAAACAGGACCCAGTTGCTGCAAGTAATGTAATGATTTTGCTGAGGATGCTGAACACCTTACTTTATAACTCGTATCTTTGCTACATAAAGTTATTACCCAGCTTGCATAGGCCGGGTAATGAGTGGTCTGTGTTATAGCCTTGGACTTCTCAGAGATGTCTGCTTTGCACGTCAGTGACTGGTTTCAGAGTTAAGAACAGTGTTGTTAGAGCTAGCCTTGGTTTATTGAGGTAATGTATGTAACAAGTGTGTTTAGTGATGCTGCATCTTATTCTGTATTAATCCATTTTAAATGTGTTCGTGCTGTAGCAAAAGCAGATAGTAGAATCATGGGGAAACTTTATGGGAAGCATCCTATAACATCAACTTCTGTTTCTCCTTTAACGATGAGAGCTAATTTGACTTAAAAAGACTGATATGTCACTATGATAATTTTTCAATAAATTGTTACAGAACCCTAATAATGAATTTTTAAATACTTAATTTTGCTTTGCAGTCCTATCACTGAACTACAATTATGCAATGTGAAATAAGCACCTTCACATAGAATTTTTTGTTGACTTGAGGAGCAGTTAGCAGGAAATGACTGTATGAGTTACTTCCTTACCAAGCCATACCACTATATCAGTCCTCTGATTGATGTTTCTGCTCTTCCTATGGTTGCAAAATTTTTACTGTTTTCGAAATATAAGGTGACTATTGATATTTGAACAGGTACTGGTAAGGAGTAGTCTCAAATTGACACAGTAATTTGCATGGTCAACTTAATGCAATTTTCCTGTTGCCCAGGGTGAAAACTATTAAATTTTACCTTCTGAGCTACTGTAGGCAAATAATGCCTAAGAGCAATGATTCAAATATTGAATAATGCCCCAGTGAATAATCTAATCCAGTACCTTTGTGGTGTCCCCAACTCCTTTGAAAAGTTGATTGTTTTGGGATTGTTTGTTGTTTTGCCTTGGATTATTTTTTTTTTTGGTTAGTTTTGTTTTGTTTGTTTGGTGGTTTTTGTTTTTTTGTTTGTTTGTTTGTTTTTTTGTCTTGCTTCAAATTCAAATAAATAGTTTTTGAGAACAGTAGTTCTATGATTTTGGACATCTGCACTGCTTACATGTTTCTGCATTGTTTTGTTCGGTTAATATAGTTTTCTGAGGAACCACTCAGGGTGTAATATATTGTATATACTTCTGACTGATGATTAATAGGGAGAAATATCCTACTAATAGAGGGTAACTGTTCCAGGCAGGCAGGCAGGCAGTCCTGATTTGTTCTGTCAAATCTGAAATTCCTAGAAAGTCTCCAAAAAATCTTGTTTGGCTGCTCTAGAGCAGAGAGTGCAAAGTAACTTTTGGTTCCTATATTTTTGTTCTTGCTCTCCTGTTGCTACACTTTGCATAAAATCATGAGCCATCATCTTCACAGCTTCTGTTTTGGTCAGGAGTTTTGTTCACATGATACATTTGGAGAAACAGAGGAGGAAAGGAAAGGAGAAAGGAAAGGAGAAAGGAAAGGAGAAAGGAAAGGAAAGGAAAGGAAAGGAAAGGAAAGGAAAGGAAAGGAAAGGAAAGGAAAGGAAAGG